>VYWZ01000262.1:0-28979 GCA_008711595.1 Fusarium xyrophilum | reverse complement strand
TATTTATATATTATAATAAGCACTTATAAGTACTTATAAGGCAAGTATTTTAAGCACTGGTTGTGTTACTTCTAGAAAATTCTCCATGGGCACCTGGATGAGAATGGGTGGCCGAAGGCTTGGTTATGGTATTCGTTGCCATGCTTTTTACATAGTTGGCGCTGGACTGACGGTAGTTATCTTTTCCTGTTGCTCCCGAGGAACGAACAATCTTTGTGATAAGTTCGGCCATTTTCATTTCAATTTGGAGCTTGAGAAGGTAACAGACAGGGTGGAATGAAAGATAACTATGAGCTATTTAGTGACGGTCTGCTACAAGTAGAAGTACTCACACCAAGCGACTTGGTAAAGACATGAGGCCAACCAGAACAACCTGCAATCTGTCAGTTTGAAAAGGAAATGGCAGCTAGCTCCACTTACGTCTAATGATAAAGACACGAAAATAAGAAACAGATTCATCCGATAAAGAGGAATGTACTTGGTCAACCCATTCTGAATAAGCCTTGACCGAACGAGGTAAATGAAATATGCATTCAACGCTCCATCAACCAGGGCAAAGATGACTTTCTCGCATCTATCCCAGATACTGTTTAGCCATATCCATTGATCGTTGATTTGTAAGCGCGCCGGCATCCAGATGATGAACACGCTGATATTGACCGCCAAGATGATGGCGAATACGATCCATTTGAGACGCGCGGCTCGACCGGGGACGACCATCAAGAGACCAAGTCGGTTGAGGATGATCTGAAGAAGAAATTGGACTTGAAGGGCCCAAAACAAAGCTGAATATTGTTAGGCTGTGACATGTAGGCATAAAGAGAGACTGACCAACGGAGAAGTAGAAGCCAAAGCTGGGCTGGAGTCAGTGGATACCCAGAATGCATTTAGGATATCATAAACTCACCTTGGATCTATGTACTGCCGTTGAAACCCTCATGCTAAGCATCCAAGGACCATACTGCTGAACCAAACCGCCCAAATCATAGCGACGTAAGATGTCACACGTCGACGCCTCTTCCATGCCCTCCAGCTCTGCTCCGATGCCTTGGCAGCCGAAAACACTGCGACACCAAGAGAAAAGCCCCAGAATATACTCGCGGTATTCATGTCGACTTCACCGGGCACCTCGCGGACGTATCTGTCTGGTATTAGAAAGCCGTATTGACCCATTTTTAGACATTGATCGCATGGAGTGGGAGAAAAGCATGGACCGTAGCGGAGGACAGAAGGAGGGAGGATTGATTTGTTAAATATTGCATGTTGCATTCTCCTTCTCCTTGGCCACAGTCTTGTAACAAACACATGGCTTTGCACTAATACATAGATCGAACTCAAATCTGCCGCAGAACTCGAAAGATCCAGGTCCAAGCAAACGATCAGCGCCAAGATCTGCCACATCACAACGAGGCGTGTACAAACAGCACTAGAAGAACGAAAGAACACGCTCTTTCAGTTGGATGGGCTTATTCGGATAAAGGCAATCGACAGATCAGAGATAGAAACGGATCGTGGCGCTGAGACTAGGAAAAAGTTGGGCGTGGCTTCATGGTTCCAACTTCCCCCAGATCTGCGCAAGGATTGTGATCGGCGGCTGAACTTTGATGGCCTATGGGAGGGGGCTTTGTCGGTACTTGATTGATGGCTTTCAGCTTGAAGAGATCAGCTTGGATTATTACGTACGTGAGCAACAAGGTTGGCTTTTGTTAAAAACTTGGTGATGGAGTTGCTCGTATGGAAGACGGAGGTCAGCCGAGTGACATCAGCCGAGTGACAAGCTGCTGAGGCATAAGCTTGAGTTCGATCATTTCAATACTGTAGCGCTGCAAAGTCAGGGAAAATTTTTGATTTGCCTTTTGAGGCATCAGGCCATTCGTTTCCCGCATCTGGGCCCTTCCTATAGCTGTTATCACATATCAAGAACAAGGCCGAGTGATTATGGATCATCGTCAGGCAGGCTGACTTGATCTCACTCCTCGTAATCATCAAAAGTGGCCTCACCGGAAGAAATCGCAGGAAAATGGCTCCTCGGCCTCTGCAGTCGAAAGCCTTCCGCACAAAGAGACCAACTCCTCACCGATCTCGAAAAGATAAAGTTGGACGAATTTTTCACTCTGTTTAGTCGATCACCTGTTTTCAAAACGTACTGGGTCGAAGCCGTGCGTGAATGCCTAGCCAAAGAGCTGAGGGTAGATTATCCACTGGTGCGTGCGCTGCTGGAAAAGGATGATACATATGATCTGTTTGTTGGGAAGAGGGACTTGTTGCAGGTTGGAATCAAGAGGGTAACGATTGACCCGGCGTATCTGGGTGAGAATCCGAACAAGTCGAATCCTGAGCTTTTGGGGATGGTCAAGTTACTTATATCTCATGAGGCGGCGATGGATTGCTTTGATGATGAGGGGTATTCACCGCTTGTTCATACCTATATGCTGGGGTATGAAGAGCTCTTCCGCTTTCTGACTGATTGAAGCTGGAGCGGATATTTCGACACTCCAGCAACGCAGGTCTCCAGAAAAGCTCGCCAAGATACGAAAAGCCGCAAAAAACGGAGAGACTCTGCAAGATGAACCCAAGGAACAGGTGAACCTTCTCCAGGTCACACTCGACGCTTTGATCTTACCACAAGAGATTGTCGACATGACATGGGTGGGTTGGCCTCCGGGTGTGAACTTTGACAAGCTCTTGTGGGATCTTGATATCGAATCTACCTGGGGCGACATCATTATGTATTTGCCCCAGCAGGGGCTTCCATGCCCCAAAGATGATCCAGGACTAGTCATGATGCTCCATATTTCCTGTTACAAAGAAGCACTGGATATTGTAAAAAAGCTGCTGGCTTATGGAGCCGCTGCTGACGTAGCTGGCCCAAGAATGGTAGATGGTGGATAGGGCGAAGGATCGACTTTTGGGGCGGCGATGCATGCTGCAGCCGTAGGTCGCAGAATTGATATCGCTTTGGCTTTCATAGAGCATGGTGAAACTGCCAGCTGTCTTCGACACTGTATCTTCAACCGCAGGAGCACCAACGAGGATCTGAAGCCCATCGAAGTTGCGATAGCAGCAGACCCTTATGGAAGCGATGAGAACCTTGTTGGCTTTTTGGAAGCGTTCATGGTACATGCGAGCGACCTCAAAAGTTCCGACTACGAAGCAATGCTGGGATATTGCGCGCGGAACAATAAGCTTGATGCAGCCAAGCGGCTTCTTGATAAAGGAACACGACCCGAAGAAGTACCGACTTTCGTATCGACTGTTGACATGGCAAAGTTGCTTGTTTCTCATGGTATCAAGCTTGATCCAGCGGCGTTGTAGGGAGAGTGCTGAAAAGAGGACGGCTCAGCGATGGTAACGTGGCTTCTCTCATCTGATAACATGTACCGTGAGCAGACGAGGTATCTCATCACGGAGTATCCGGGCCCGTATATCGACATGGTTCTTGTTTCAAGAAGATGGCTTCATCGTGAGCAATTCAAAGCAAAGAAGACAAGTTGGCTTCATACCGCCATCATCAAACAAAACCTGCCGGATATCAAGGTGTTGTTGGAGTCCGGGGCCGATGTCAAGTGTCCTGGGTTGCATGCTGATGCAGCCACTGTTCTGAGGAAAGGCGGCCGAAAGTCGTTTCGAGATGTTGAGGAGTGGCTAGAGATAATTGAAAAGCTAGAGAAGAAGATCTGTGGCGATGAGGGTTGGACTATGCCTTCATATTCTGAGGTGCGAAAGCGTGTTACCCAAACTGTCGCGGTTGAGAGACGAGCTTGGGAAGAGAATATTGACAGTATGGTCAAAAGCAGACAAGAGGTTCCTCACACAACTCTACCGGAATTAAGCGACTCTGTGCCATCTTCTCCTTTGCCAGTTACTTCTTCGACACACGTGTATCAGCCTCTGAGAAGCAGCAGCTCCTTTCCACTGCGCGAACTCTTCCCGTCAAGCAACCGAACAGACCCGCTCGTCGGACGCTTAGTCGACAGCGATATCACCTTCCAACCCGACGACGAAGCTCTGTCCCACGTCTGGGGAGATATAGCACCAGTCAGGTATATCACCCTCGCCGATCAAGACGTCTCAATTACTCCAAACCTCTACTCAGCACTTATCCACCTTCGCTCTCCCGACACCGTCCGAACACTCTGGGTCGACGCCTTCTGTATCAACCAATCCATCCACGGCGAACGAAACCAGCAAGTCCGCGTCATGGGAGACATCCACAAGTCAGCGCGTCAAGTCGTAGTATGGCTCGGGGATGCAGCTGATGATTCTCACCTGAGTCATCTCGTATTCCAACATCTCAACGACGAGGATATCCCCGATTCATTCCACGGCAACTCATCTCCGCCGCAAGGCAAACGTCGTGCTTGGAGCATGCTTGTTCAAAAGACCTTGGTTCTTCCGCACATGGATGATCCAAGAAATAGCCCTTGCGAAAAGAGCGGTCATGATGTGTGGAGAGGAGGAGACGCTTTGGAGGAACGTGGAGATCAGCTATAAACCCGACTTTTCGAATGGTGCGAAGGGACTGTCGACTTCGCGTAGCAGTGGAGACGATCATCCGATCAAAGGTTTCGATCCGGATAGTCATGTCTGGAGTCTGAGGAGCCTTAGGGTTGGGAGCGATCCGATGAGCATTTTGAGATACGGCCGTGTTTGTCAGACTACTGAGATTCGGGATAAGATCTATGGTGTCTTGGGTTTGTTTGAACCGGGGTTTATACCCGTTGACTATAATGTTGCGGTGGAAGATATCTCTCGTCAGTTCACAGAAGCTGTGATTAAACTCACCAAGAATCTTGGTATCCTGGAAAATATTGGTGCAAAGCGCAGCCACTCTGGGTCCCCGATTTCACTGATGTTTCAAGCAACACTCTCCCCGGGAGTGATTGGTACGCACCGCATCGCAAAGATGCAAAGGAGAATTACGACGTTCGGTGTGCAGATGGAACACAGCTCAGCTTCCCGAGGGAGCTCCTGGGGAGGAAGTATCTTCCGGCAGTGACGGTCTCGAATCATGGGATTTTGACGATCAGGGGGAAGATGGTCGATAAGATTCGCGAGGTTGAACCGGAACTTGAAGACGGTGTTGGTCATGCACCAGGAACTAGCGGCTTTGATAAGGTGATGGAAGAGTGGGAGACCTCGGCCGCGAAACTGGTTCTTGAGTGGAAGGCTTCCGAATCTTATCTTCAGTGAGTGAGGCTTTTGCAGGGACACTTACGGCAACGCATGGCTCCGAGCTTTTCACCATTGGCGTGGGCTTCACACACTGGTATCGACACTGCGGCGCCGGTGTTCTCGAACCAGCAGATCCATCACTGTTTCTTCGCGACCACGAGTTTTATCTCTGGTGGCTGGCTAAGCGTCGGGAAAGATTCCGAATCAAAAGACCCCGAGACGAGGTCAGAAGAGCGGTCGAACGAAGACCCGGAAGTTATTGGGTATGATTTCAGGGAGTTTTCAAAAATGCTTACCTTTGCGAGCTACGGTCGATGTCTCTTCACTAGTGAGAAGGGGTCTTTGGGACTTGCGAGTCCGAGAGCGAAAGCGGGGGATCGAGTTGTTTATTTTCCTGCGTCTACTGAGCCGTTTCTGTTGAGGAAGAGGCAGGGAGATAGGAGGTTTGGTTGTTGGTGAGTGATTGTTATTTGTATGGGCTTGACCTGGATATGTTGTTTCATGATGCGGAGCATTTGGTCGAGGACTTCGAAATACTCTAGGGGCTCGATGTCAACCTAGACAGGTCAGTAAGAAATAATAAGCGTCTTTTGGGCCAGCCAAACCTCGAGTCCTCGACCTGGGTCCTTGCCATGTCTAGTACTTCTTGCTGTTCGTTGATGTTGTTTGGTGTTGAGAAAAGCTACAGGGTCTTGATGTTCGCAATTCAACAACTAAGTTTTCCTTCACATTGTTGTCTGTTGTTCAGAGTCTTCATGTTCAGGACTCCCTTCCCTAATTCTCCAACACACTAGTGCATGTGTTCACCAGCAGCTGGTTCGTCTGCCGCTGACCCTCAATGACCCACAAGTCCTTTAGCAATCAATATCGTTTGAACCTCGGTCACGAGACCGGACTGCCACTGGTAAATGGTATGAGTTATGCCAGTGCCAGAAGATTTCAGGTTCACTGCCCAAAGCACCGGCCTTGTTGTCCTATCTCTTTGCTTTCGACATCCCGAGAACTCTCTTTCCTCACCATCTTCATTTCAGAACGCTCTGGCACGAGAGGGCACCAACACGAACGACTCCTCTCATCACCCATGGTCTGAGCCTGCAAACCTGCGTCTACAACCATACCCTCAACTCTTACCAGCTCCTGTCGATAACAGTCTCAACTACTGGACATCGTCCCCTTCGTACTTGGCCATCTATCAACCGCGACTTTCAAAACATCGTCACAATGTGTCAAGATCTTGATATCAATAGTAAGCGACAAGCTTTGATTATCTTCTGCTACAGTCTCAGGCTAACCTCAGCACCCTGCAACGAACCACATCCCAGGTCCCCCCATCATTCCGCGTTTTCTTTCGACACGTCTCAGAATCAGAGAGCCTTGGGAGGCGGCGAGCAATACACTTTCGCTACCAGCGTAGAACAACGCACAAGATGGCAGACCCTGGTTTATTGGATCTTCCCGTGGAGATTCTAATCAAGATTATCCAGTTGGCGATTCCTCCAATGGTCCTCCCAGAAGACCTCCACTTGGCCGGATGGATGGCGAACCCCAACGAGCGTGCCATAACTGGCGCTATCATGGGGGTGTGCCATACATTCCGAAACCTCCTTCTCAAGACTCGGCCTCCCACCGGCCATGCCGTCGCTGGTCAAAAGTTTACCTTTGACGTTCAGCGTGACACGCTTTTGGTCCATAGCATGAACATTCCGGCCTTCCTAAAGACCTCCCGACTCCCCAGCCTTCATGCCGTCCGTCGGCTCGTGACCCTGCTCGATTATCCAATTGGGTGGGGCTCATACGATTACCTGCAGAGAATACTTCTAGGTTTGCGGCAGCCACGGGCTATTAATGTAATGGCGCACGATCCACTTGATACCGCTTATGAGGAGAACCTACCATTCGAAACAAGCTTTACCGTCGCCGAGGAGCTAGGATCTCTTTGGGAGGTTGGCATTGTCATCCAGACTGCTCCAGGATGGTATATCGACTCTTTTCAGCAGTTTGGCCCCCAGCCGGAACATCGACGAACTGACCCAGGATCTGGGAGTGTCGGGCAGCCTATTCACCATACAGGACTCCGTTGGACTAATCCTCGGTTGGAACGCTACAAAGATCACTACGAGATCCCAATGATTGGCCTACACGGATACAGCAAGACTCGTCGTGACCGACGCAACCCGCGCCAGCAGGAGTATTCTCAAGGCGGTCAATGGGCCGGTTTTCGTATCTACCTCGAGACTCAACAAGTTGGATTCCGACCACTCACTTGGGATGAAGTCGAACCTCTTGTTCACCAGCAGAAGCAGCCGGAGAATGAAAGAAAGCTCACGCGAGACCAGGACCCTGAGTTTGTGTCTCGGATCTAGATTATTCGGGACCAGACGAAGGAGGTTCCTGGCGGACCGTACGGATGGATCAAGGTCAAAGAGTACAACGCTGAGACTGATGAGCTTTGGGTCAAACAGGTAGCAACCACCTGGAAGATGGTTCGCGCGAGCCTTCATAGCACTCAGGATGTAACCGACAATTATACTATCGGTCCCCATTGACCGACCGAGATCTTTGGGTGTAGCTACGAGTCTTACGTTGTGTCGAGTTCCGTTGGCAAGATGAAACGACAAGCAGGCGCAATGTGGTACAGGCTTGAGAGATGAGAACTGTTTGAGTTGATGAGAATTTTGAGTTGATGAAAGAGAGCAACGGACATTGACACAACACGACCGATGGGGAGCTTCTGCTCTTCAACTCTAGCAACGTTGAAAGCATTACTTATGTGGACTCACATTACTCTTTGAGACGGCTCACAAGAGATGGCCTGAGTAGCAACCATGATGGATATGAGAAGATTTGATCGAAGTATTGCTTGTATGGATTGTTGGGAGAGTGGAGAGACTTTGGACAGGAATAAAAATTGAGTAGAGAAAAGATAGGTATTCAGATCAGTCTATAGTATTGACAGTAATGCCTAACTTTGTGCCATTCCCTTTGAAGATGTTGCTATTGATACAAGCCAGATACTCTCTCGTAAGCAAGAACATGATCGATGGTTCAAGGCCTTGAAGACGAGTTGGGAATAGATTTTGTTGATGCTGTTGCTGATGCTGTTGCTGATGCTGTTGCTGATGCTGTTGCTGATGCTGCTGTTGTTCTTGTTGTTGTTACTGTTGTCGACGTTTGTGAGTTATCCTGGCCGGCAGCTTTGTGGATCTCGCGCCGCAAGTCTAGCATGTCATCATTTCCGGGATCTCTCGCCTTCACCAGTCCATCAAGAAGCCATCATATACGTCCAGGTTCTGAGCGACATGAGCTTTCCTCTCACCGCTCGAATTTCCCCGTGGTATGGTCTCTGCACGATGTTCCTGGCTAGACGTGGGCTGAGACCAGATGATACGACGCAATCTTTTAGAATCATTCTTTAACCTAGACAAGATTCGAGAATATCCTTGGATTTCATTTCAGGCCCACATGCACGCGCGGCAAGATACCCCTCTGGGGAGCGAGAATTACCGCCGCGAAATAACTTGAGATATAATCTAATCAGATACAGAGCCTACTTGAGCCTTAGATCAAGGCACTCAAAGGCCCTCAAGCGATTTCACAAACTAATGCTGCTGACTTCCAGCCGAAGATGTTCATTTGTAGAGCGACGTAGCACCTGCCGTCGCAGCGATACGGATCATATGTGTCTATATCTGTGTTTGAATTCGGGGATTCTCTTGAGGCTTGTGGGGTGATCTGAGTCGTTATGAATAGAGCGTGCAGCTGACGCACACTGGCCTGGCCATTCCCTTGTTACGCTCCTAAGGCTGTCCCCAACGAGTTCCAAGCTGAGATTTCGGGAAGCTTGAGTATGTCGAGCATTTGTTTGCTTATACTATTGATCCGCTTCGTGTTTTGTGAATTCCCCCCAGGAGATTCAGCCCCTTGCACCTACTGCTGTAGTGTAAAGAGAGCATTGCTGGCATCATGATCTTTGACGACGGGAATGAATGGTGGGTGTTGATGGGAGACGGATGAACCATAGAAGATGAGGTTCTGGACGCGCGATCCGCAGCCTCTGTGCGGTTCAGGGCGCTCCCTGTCGTCAAGTCAGCCCGCTATCGAACCGCGTCGCCAGAGTTGCTACACTTACCTCTGCATCGTGCAAAAGGCCATTGAGGTGTTCATTCTGTCGTGTATCAATTCTTGACAGTGGGCCAAACAACTCCTTCAAAGTCCAACCCTTCCTCTGTCTGGGACCCGTGTTGTGCCCTGTCTAAGATCCAAACAAGTACATAGTTATGATAATAAAGAGTTCGAATTGAAATGTACTTGTACCCTGGCGGTGTGTTCCAGGACAAGGCGATGGCTAGAAAGGCCCTTCTGAACTCGAAACTTGATCGATAATGTGCAACTTTGAGTTGGTAGAG
Organism: Fusarium xyrophilum; assembly: GCA_008711595.1. Taxonomy (NCBI): domain Eukaryota; kingdom Fungi; phylum Ascomycota; class Sordariomycetes; order Hypocreales; family Nectriaceae; genus Fusarium; species Fusarium xyrophilum. Next base: position 19,398 of record VYWZ01000262.1, on the reverse strand, counting down.
CTGATAGCTGATACTTTAATCACGCGCCTTATATGAATTTAGCTATCATGTATGACCATGGTGCTATGAGTGTGTCAAGAATAAGTTGATCAACTAGCTAGGTGGAGCCTGAGGGTGTTGTTTACGCGTCGGAGGCACGTGACATGGTCCCAACACATGGTCTCCTAGGACTCCTTATCGTCTCGATCACCGGGACAGGTTGTCATAATAGAGGCAGTAGAAGCGTTCATCAAGGAACAAGTATCATCTCAATCTGTCCTGGTAAAATTCCATCTTGCATAAATTCCAGTATCCTGAGATCTAGACTAATTAATGCCCAACTTGCTTTTAGGTAGTGTCCTGCAAACAGCTACTGGTACAAGATTCATACAAAAGGCTTACCCCAACCGTGCAACAGAAGACTCCAAAAGTAAGAACTGTCACTTCCCAGAATCTCAACCCAGACGCCAGCATCCATGCCTTTCTCCCTTTTCACTACGTCTCCTTGGCACATGGACTCCAACTCGACCCATAGCCCCTGACCCAATCCCCACGGAGCGCTCATTTGATGTACTCGAACAGTCAATGTTACCCCGGAGATATACTTCTGACATTCCCTCAGTTCAGGTCCAGAGTATATCCAGCATGCTCGTGTCTACGGAGAAGAGTATCACGCACCATCTTCTAGGTGGTAGCGATCTCCTCCATGTACGGCTCGTCCTGCTCCCAGGGTTCGTCCGTGTCGTCATCCCGGGGCTCATTCACATCGATCCAAGAGTGATGAGGTTCATCTTTGGGCTCGTCCCCCTCTTTAATTATCCAGACCCGGGCGACAAATTGAGGATCAGCTCCGGTAGGAAGTCGTCGGCCGGGCGAGGGGTCGTATCCTAGTCGATGAACAATGGGCTCTACCTCATACCACGCCAGGGGAGAGAACTGAACTTTCTGGGTTTGTGTATAATAACGGAAGCCAGCCCATTTTCCTCCGAGTGAGCGGGTTCCGCGGCTATACCCATATAACCCAATGAATGGTCTGTCTTCAGGATGAATGAAGGTAGAACGCGGGTTGACGGACGGATGGAGATCCTCTGGCTGCGAGATAAGAGCCGCATGGTGGGCTGAGAAGATTGAAGGAGGGAACTCCCAAGGGATTCCAGTGTCGGCCCGAATGCCCTTGTCCTCAAAATACCGCGCTGCAACGACGTTGTAAGACCCAACTCGGTTGTATCCCCAACTCTCGCCGTTCCGTCGTGGTGCTTCGATATCTGGTCCTTCCATCTGGAAGCCGGGGATGTGCCATATGCGGGACATCATGGACACTGACACGACGGCTTCCTCTAGGAAAGGGAAGCGCGAGAACATGGGGAGATCGGTCTCGAAGGGCTCGTTTCTCCAGCGAAGAGTGTTGGCGACGGTTTGGGCTCGGTTGGATCGGGAGACTATGAAAGTTAGCGATTGTCATCTAACGTTATATCGATCAAGACTTACTGTATCCCATGGAGTCATGCGACCGAGGCTGCATAGGGTAGTGATTTGATACGATCAATCGACGAATTGGCAACGCCTCTTCATCAACCGCATATCCGGCCGCTTTCATGGATCGAATCCAGGAACTGTCGGGGGTTGGCTTTGGAATAGCCATCCAGAATACAACAAGGGTATCCTGCATGGGATTCATCGTGAACTTAATTCTTCCATCCGCGACTGCAATGGCCTTGATGTAGTGGATAGCTTCCACTACTCGCTTGAAATCTTTAGAGACACGCTTGAGCTTTCCTACGGCGACATAAGGCGCCCGGCTGTGAGCCTGAGCCCCATGGTCAATGGGGCTGGACATTGGGGGGATCAAGTATCCCACGATGGTCACCTTGACCTCCATAGGGAGTTTCGAAAAGGGGAACGCCATCTGAGAGAGTTAGTGTGAGATATAAAACGGGGATAAGTAGAGTGTAAGCTGATGAAAAATGATGACTTGCCGTGGTAGTGACGTCAATGTTGTGTTGAAGTGTAGATCCAAGGTCCAAGTTTAGACAAAAGGCTTGGGTGAGAATATTCCGCCGTGGGTTCTGGAGACGGGAGGATATGAGAAAGGTAGAAAGTGTTTTTGATAATTGTGTGTCGAAAGCCCGGCGCGCTGTGGAAGGTGTTGTGCTTTCCGCAGAGCCGGGGGGATATGGTTGGCTTTTAGATAGTTGTTCAAGGTGAGGTTGATACCTGCTCTCACAGTCAAGAACGGTGAAGGATGTGATCGGAGGGTATGAGATCAGAGAGTAGATGCTGCGTAAAGGAGGAGATAGTTGTCGATAGTTGGCACTCTCAAGGATGTTGTCCTGTTCTTTTTGTTGACGAAGTTGATGGAAGGTTCTGGTAATACTAAGAGCTGAGATCTTCTGTAGAATATGATAGGAGTCTTGCGATGTGATGTTGTGGATAAGAAAGATGCGGTGTTATCGCCGTCAAAAAGAATGGATGAAATGTCGGTTCAGATGATGGTTCCGGATGTTACCATCTTGCTTGAGGTTTCAATACCTCGAGACTTGAGATGACAGAAGAGTAGAGTTAATTTGTGGTGGAAGAATGGGGTAGCGGGTTTCGTGGGATGTTTGGGATGATGTTGGTGTATGAAGGAAGAAGATGGAAGAGTTGATCGGATGCCAAGTGTGAGGTAAGAGGCCGAGAAGGGAACGCATCCAATGGCACTGGCAATGGCTCCACTGTTTGTTCACCTGGTCTTGTGGTAAAGCTTGCAGTGGCAGTGGACGAGCTCGGAGCTGGGAGTGCTGCCTGGGCTGCTAGTCCCATGCCGTTTGAATCATTGTGATGATGAATCATATATCCACAATGAAATATGGCCAGAACTTGCTTCTGGGGGCAAAGTTTATACAGGCAACGGTACGAGAGATCATGGTGTTGTCCACATGAAGTGACAAGTACTATAAAGTCTCTCACTGAACACCTCAGATGTATGGCAATGTAAGCCCGAACAGGAGTCAGGGACATTGTCATGAGCATTCTGCTGAAGAGCATATGATATGTCATCTCATACTTTAGCTATTCTGTAGATAGGCTCAGAGATGGTGATAGAATGATCTATGAACCTGGCATCCTTCTCACTGTTAAATGGGTTCACATTCTTGTTTTCGTTCGTGTCCAGGTGCCTGTGAACTTTCCTGGCCGCGATCTCCAGGTCCTTGGTCCCAGCCAGTTGACACTATACCAACTTCAACAGAAAAATGATACAGCAGCCAAGAATTTAGGTTATAGCCTCTGTCGCTGGCTTGGTAGCGCAGTCCCTCCAACCGAACACTATCTTGAGTTCACCAGGAAGATAAAAACCCTAATAAATGTTTCTTAAACCAGTGCCATTACCTCGTTCACGCGTAAGTTGACTTTTATGCAGTCGCACGTATCCGCTTACTAGAATAGACACATCAATTACCTAACGAAGACTTGTTCGCGAGATGGGGCTGAACAGATTATGAAGCTATGGACAGACAGGCATGCTTGCAACTAATCAGTAATTTCTTTAGGATTGTAGTGTCTAATTCTACCCGTCGAAGTATAAGCAACATCGTCCGGTATGGTGTAGTGGCTAACATTTCGCGCTCTCACAATCTGAGAGATCAGTTCCGCGGAGCCCAGGGTTCGATTCCCTGTACCGGAGTTTCCTTTTGCACTTTCGAACGAGGGCATTTGCATCATTTTTGCTTGACGTTATTTGTCAGGTTGACTGACCCATATTAGTCTGTCTGAGCGATTAATTAAAATGCACGTGAGACTGGGGGAGCGCGACTGTGTGAAGCAGTCTGTCTGACATTGCAAAAGAGACCAAGAAGTATTGACATATCTACTCTACTGTCTCTATATCCTCCAATTCCTGCTCAATTCCTGCTCAATTCCTGCCATCCTTCCAGAAACTCTGGCCATGTCCAAGTCATCAAATCGTCCAAGGTCTCTTAGTAGACATAAAAGACCTCAGTCTCGCTATCCTGAGCACGGAGATTGTGGTTTCGCCTCTTAAGAATAATCTTAGCAAGCCAAGCAAGAGCTGCAGTGCCAATACTAAAAGCAGCACTGGCCGACATGGCAATAGCATATCTAGGCTTGTCGCTCTTAGGCCAGAGATAAGGAGTCCAGATGAAGCTGATGTTCATGATCATGGTGACCATGCTGATGGCCACAGCCTTCTTCTCCTTGGTCTGACCACAGACAGAAGCGCACCAACCGAGGATCAGACTGTTGACGGCGTATATTCCGATGGTGAAGATGACCATGCAGACGTAGCGGCCAGCTGTGTCGGGGGTAGCGGCGGCGGAGGCGAAACCGATGACTGCGACGGTCTTGGAGGCGGTAATATGCCAGGTTCGTTCGTTATATTTTCCTGACATCCTGAGACGAGGATGGTGCTGGCGCCAGCGATGAGGTAGGGAGGGCAAGTAAGGACGAGAGTGATGGTGGTGTTGAAGCCGAGAGTCTTGACGACAGAGGGGAAACTAGTCTGTTAGTGGTTGGCCACAATTCAGGAAATAAAAGACTTACAAAGTTCTTGAAACCATTGGCAGCCACGTGAAGATGAGCCATGGCACAGAAGATCCAAACCATAGGATCACTGGCAGCCTGTTCAAGACCCTTGAAGTTGTTAGTCTCACCCTGGTTTCCCACAGTATCAAGCTCCATACGGTTATACGCCAGCTGTCTCTCCTCCTCAGTCAACTACTCAGTAGTGAGAGAGAGATCAGGGAGGATAAAGTAGCCAGAAACAGCGATCACAAAAGTGACAGCACCTCGCAGGATGAAGAGCCACTTCCAGCCAGCGAGGCCAGCGACATCATCAAGACCGTAGAAGATACCAGCGGCGATGAGACCAGCGAAAGCAGTGGCGAGGATGTTTCCGGTGTAGAGGACGGCGATGCGGGTAGCGACCTCCTTGCGCGTGTAGAAACTGCAGAGGAGATAGACGGCGCCGGGGTAGTAGGGAGCTTCGGTGAGACCGAGGAAGAAGCGGGTGAGGAGGAGACCCTTGAAGTCTTTTACGCCAGCGGTGAGGTCGCTGACGACGGCCCAGAGCATCATCATGATACCCTGAGATGTTAGTTGAGGTTGGTTGGGGAGTGGGAGGGGAGCTTATCATGTAGCGAGAGGGGCGGGTGCGAGTGAGGAACATGTTGGAGGGGATTTGACCGAGGATGTAACCGACGAAGAGCATAGAGACACAGGTCTGATACTCTTCACATTGTAGTCAAGCCTTGGATATGTAAACGTTCGACTTGACAGTCCCCTTGAGGTTAAGATCCTCCTCGAGATCATTCAGACGCGTAAGGGCAATAGCATTGCGATCAAGATAGTTGAGCCAGTACATACTCCGCGGCATGGGCTATCACAGTTAGCACTTCCTTAATCTCAAATCAAAGCTCAAAACTCGCCATCATCAATCGATCAAGCTTCTTCACAAGAGCAATCTCCTTAGGATCAGTCTTCTCATGAGCACCAGAGTAATCAATCTTCTCAACCTGAGGGATCATCTTCTCCGGATACTCGTTCTGAAAGACCTTAGGCTCAACGTCCTTGATGTCAGTCTTGCTATCACGCTGAGCCATGATGATAACAAGTGAAGAAGTTTGTAAGATAGAGAGTTAACTGGGTAGTCAAAGCGATCGACTGCCTTGATGGGAACAAAATAGTGGGCGCTTCAAGGACAGTTATATAGACATTTCTTGACAGCGACAAAACCTGGGGATAGAGTGACAGCAGCGCTCGTCCCCCAAGTTCCCCATGGTCCTTGACCATCCTCCGCACTGCGGGATGCAGAGTAGGAGTCGGCAACCAACCCCATAGACCGTGAAATTCAGAGGACAGATCCGGGAAGCACAGACTAAGTTGGTCTAGACCGTCACCAAGAAACTTGGGGTAGTACTCGTCTTTGCAGGAAGAGGGATGAACTAGCTGACAACACTCTCATTGTGTTGTGTGTCTTTAATCAACAGATGGTCTGCGCTTCTAGTCTACAAACAGGTATATCACAACGCTAGAAAATGGCGCCAAAACAAGTTAAACCGTTAAAGAAATTAGTTCCGAGCGTTTAACGGGTTGGATTCCATACGAGAAATGTATTAAGCTTTGGGTTAGAATGCTTCTTTCCTTGTAGAAGAATGGTCAAGCCCGGTGGCGTTATCATCACGAGCCGTTAGTCTCTTCTCTTATTGGAGAATTTCGTGCTGCACTGCCTTCCTCCAAAACAGCCCTCCCATTAATTAACAGAGCAAGCCAGACGAGAACTCCAAGTCGTTTCCCCACTGCGGGATTTCCAGAACTGTACGCCCTCAGCAACAAGGCCATGCCTTACTGACTGAAAAAGGAAGGAGATTAAGCTTAACGATTAAGGTTGCGGGGTCGACATGGGGTAACACGCAGCAGGATCCAAGGGGAAGTGAGGACCGTTTCCGAATCCTCCGCGTCATTGCCTCTAAGAGATAAGGCCGTTGGAAGTGAATCATCGATCGAATCTTTAATCTCCCCCAGGTTACGCTATCAAGCTTACGCGATGACAATGACCCGACTACCTGAAGTACGGCATGCACACGGAGTACTGCTCAATGCAACCGTAAGCCCATCTCGCAGGGATGTGCCAGACATTGGGTCACGAATACCACCCTGATCCCTCGCAGCTTGAACTTCGGATCATTGCATCACAGCATCATAGCGTCTGTGTCAGGACCCCCTCTTGGCGAGCCGAGACCGTTCCGAAGACTCCCGCTCTAGTTTATTAGCTAGAACGTGATATCCGGGGGGATCTAGCGGTTCAGTGGCCGCATCTCACTGAGGGGGGTTTGGGGGCTGTTCTCTCCGCGACCTGTGCTCTAGCACTCCTCTAGCGATGCTCCGCCACGGCAATTATCTAGTGATATACCGGTGAAATGATACTAGGGTTAGTTTTAAGCTTGCTGGTCTCGCAGGTCGTTTTCTAGAAGAATTGCCGCTTTCTCATCATGCAGCATGCATTCTAGTGATGCATGTGCTTGGCCCTTTTCAGACGTACACATTCCAGTAGCCGCCTGCACTATCGACTCGACGCCTGCTCAGTATCAAATCATAGGCTCAAGATAACCCGCCTTCCCGGATTCTTTGCGACAGGATCTCCCACTAGACGTCTTCTCGAAGGATTCACCGCTATTGTCTTACAGATCTGCACCAGCTCCAAATGCGATGTGACGTTGTTCCACTGTATGGCATTGGTAGTCTAGTACAGTTTAGACAGCAGCCTCTGGGGTTTGGTCTTGGCTTTTGCTGGATATCAGCTATACCAGCTAGAACGGGGAGCGATTACCCTTCCCCGCAAGGGTCTCTCACTGTGATGATAACTGGGGACGATGAGCACAGACTGTTTACTAATGATGTTTTCTAAGCGAATGCATCGGCGCAGTTACTCGATTCGTTTGGGGATGCTGTTGGTTTGCAAGGTCGGATGCTTACGGGGCTCGTATTCTTGGCACGTCATCCTTGAGACGAAAGTTTATTGCCCCAGGGTTGGGGGACGTAATGCGGCCTTGTATGATTGTACATTTCCGTAGATTGGTTGCTGGAAGGCGCTTGGAATGCTCTGGGGTTCATATTTCATCCGACGAGGCTCTGTGATGAGACTCAGCGTCGTATAGCGTGGATTTCGCTCGGCTTTTTGGGGAAAGAGTCTCGGGGGCTACTATTAGGGTCCCGTCAGCGCTTCGGGGACTCAGCTGTCGTAGTCCGGATGGGGTCGGAAGCGAGGCCAAGAAACAAGGGGAGATAGCGCCAACGATCATTGATATTATCACTCTGATGTTGGGGAATCAAGGCTTGGCTTGGACTTGGGGACGTCCATGATCCTACTCTTCCCAGGAAGGGCTGATTAGGTTCATTCTGACTCAGATGACACGATAGGTTGACACCGTTTCAATTCCTATCAAGCCTCACCTATATTCAGGCCAAGATAATATCACGGCCCAGTTTTCCGAGACTCGTGCTTGCCAAGCATAGACTTGGGTGGAAATGATGGTGATATGGAAACTCCAATCATCTGTCAGACAGGACAGAGCCAGGGATACCCAAGGCACCAGCTTCAAAGCAGGCTACTAACGGTTTATGCCCTCTGGGAGAAGGAAAACGTGAGACTAGCTTTCACCAAAACACGGCGATCGACGATGAACCAAGTCTGAAGTTTTGTGTCCCCTCCCTTGGGGCTACAGCTCAACTTGTAAGCCTTCTCGTCTAGCGATGTGCATCGATGGAGCAAAGGTAAAGCGGTTGCATCCGAGATCGTCCACCAGTGAATATACGGGGACACGGGGTACGCATTGCCTTGTTCTTTCAGATCGTCTCCCAAGTCAGGTTCTCCTTTCTCGAGTGTCTCCTTATAAACATAGAGTGCTCACGCCAATGAGAGTTGGATATCTTCAGCACTTGCTCAAAACATCACTCCAGGAAGAGGCTCATCAACACAACATCTTTCAGTATAGTCCTCTCAGTACGCTTCTCTCGATACCGAAAATCGATTGCAACTTGGGAGATTCGCCAGGGTCACCTGAGCGGCGCTACCTAACGGAAGTTCCATGTTCGAGACTTGGAGCTGAGATGTCGAAGCAGTACATGCCACCCTCCATGTTATAGCACATTCAGAACTCGGAGTTCATGTAAGCCACAAAGTCTTTCATACTCTCTCTGGGTTCGATGCTTGATGATGATGGGTGGGTGACCGGACTGCCCGTCGACATGTGATGGTGTTTAGGGGCGGCCGGTTGTGCAGCCCCGAAATCCTTCGTCACTACTGACGACCAGCTCTCACGACAGGAGCATGAAGCCAACATTACATCTATCTTTCTCAGAGTTCGGTTTCGTCACGTCTAAAAGCCATCCCGCTAGGCTGGTCGCCTGAGCCATACTAAGTCACAAAGACCAAGGGCTTCGTGTCGAAATACTCTCTGACGACACCAGCGATGTGCTGGGGACGTTTTCACCATGAAGCTAAGACGTACTGATGCTACCGCTTGCTTTCACCCTTGCTCAGTGGCTTGTGGCCATCCTAGATGCAGATTGGAACCAAGTGGCCGCGCAATCCCTCGCCCCTCCTAGGCTTGCCGCTTTGGCGAGGCAGAAGCCTGTATGCAATAATGCATCTATCTTGCATAGTGGTCAGTGTCTTCGTGTCCGAGGGTAGTCTTCTTGAATGTTAGTATGCGTCTCCTCAAGTCACAACGCAAGGGCTTCGTGTCGAAGTAACCATCGCTGATATCCATGACGGGCTCGGGAAGTTCTGGTCTCTTCATCGGATAGCTCGCAATTACTGGTTCTCCAGCTGTTTCAGCATCCTTGCTGAGTGGCTTGCTAATATCCTGGTTGCTCAGACCCTGTGACCGTAGATGTACAGCATCCCTCCTTCGTAGAGAGCTAGATGTTCGGCCACTCCTGCTCATTGAGTATCAGAGACCTCTGCAGCCACACAAACCGGATTCCGTGCTTTGATCGCCGTCCTAGTGCCAGTAGTGTAGACCGTCAGTGGTTGCTCTAGGCCTGTTTACCTGTTCAAGGGGGGCGGTACACGTCTGGTCCAACTCACCACGACCGCTGGCTCGTTTCTCACATGCGTAAAGGTGTGCAAGAAAGTTCATACCCTGTTCTCATCATCACATTCTCTTTACTCTCATGCATCTTCCATCGTCACTGTCTTGATCGGTCGGCCATGACGCCCGCCAGGACCGCTGCATCAACATCACAGACTAAAATAGGGAGGTAATTTCGTTGGCCAATCGACGCAATTTACTTCTCGTATACGTTTACACGACCATCTTGCCAGTAGCATATCATCTTACCATAGATGCTAAGGAAACTTCTGTCGGGCCATGGCGATAGCACTGATAAACTTGCTGCTCGATACGAAAGCACACCTGTCCGGAGGAGTCACGCTTGCCGTGAGGCTCCCACAACGTGAGCTCGCCACGCCATACTGCCAAGCTAGCCCATCCTCCATCCTGAACAAGGGTCCTCCTGATGTTCCGCCCTGACAATCTGCATCAGTGACAATCCTGTCGCCAGGAATATCGCAGGAGTGATAACATTTCTCTACTGCTATTCCATCCTGTCGCATAGGCTTTGCTTCTCGCCACACGTACCTAGTAGGATATCCCACATGTGACTTTTGACATTAGTCCTCATTCTTTTATCCTGTCCTTTTGTACTCACAAAAGCTTGCTTGTGCATCATTGTACCTGCATCGAATTCTTTTGACCCGAGATACCCGTGCGTATCACCCATTCGATCCGCGAGAATCAATATGGCCCAGTCGTTAAAGAGCATGCAATCAAATTTCTCTTCTCCATTTGTGGGCGTTTTGTGACATTCTAGGCCGTGGAAAGCGATGATGTCCGTCACGTACGATATCCCTCCACTCCGACCTTCGAAAAAGTTCGATTCAAACGTGACACGGTCGGATAATGTATTCCCGAAGCAGTGCCTCGCCATCAAGACATGTCGTGGACCAACCAAAGATCCACTGCACGCTCTCACATTCGCAGACGACTTTGCGCCCAGAAGAATCCTCCCCAGGGAATAGGCGGGGTATTGTTGGCTATTCCATTCGTACCTGTCGTCTTTTACAAGGTCTCGCATTGCGTCGCCAAAGTTACCTGGAGAGTCGCGCCGTTGGCGTGGTCGATGTGGAGGAACGGGTTTGCCGGCGAAGCTGTCGAGTATGCGCCTCGGGACGAGGTGGATTCTTGGGATAGGGCCGCTTTGAGGGGCGACAGGTGGTTGATCCGCCACAGTTGAATTGTTTGCGGTGGTTGCTGGAGTTGCTGTTGGACCCGGGGGCGGAGGAGGTGGAGGTACAGGAGGAGGAACAGGAGGTTGAGGTGGTGCAGGTTGGTCGCGAGCCTCAAGTGTGTTGTCGCCGACGATAGGTGAGGCAAGTACCTGGTTGCTGAGGGCCGGGATGGCGATACTGAACAAGTTGAGGATCAACATCCTGTAGCACACATTTTTGGAAAAGAAGGGACAGTCAGTGGCAGCGACTTAATCCGTGAGAACGCGTATATTTATTCCCCTACTCAGTAAGTTACGGCGCTTTGGAGCCTGTATTGTAAGTGGAATTCACCATCAAGTTGTAAACCTTGTTACTATTGTGGCCGTCACACAGACACACTTAACCAGTCCGTCATTTCCTAAGTCTATAAGATTGCTGAGTCTGACTAAATAAGCTCTATCGCGATCTCGGCAACTTAGATCTAGGATTCTAGGGCACAGCCGGGGATACTCACGCGTGCAAGTCCTTCAACAGAGTGTTCCCTGACACCCTTGGCCCATTCCCTATCGAAGATAGAACTCTCCCCAACTGATCACACCTAGCCAGTTCACGTATCTCCCATCCAGCTGCTTTTCGTCCCTTTCGCGGCCAGGTGCCTCGTCAATCCTGCAACTCAAATACGCGCGGCTAAAACAGCCTTCCAGCCACATTTCTCAGCTACAAATGGCAAGACAAGTGGCAAGCCCCTTCTTCTCTACGTGCAAATCAGAAGTGAGAACTCCTCTTTCTCATCTGTATTGTGCAACCTATGAATATGCTCCCCATGTCTATTATTGGTGCATCCAGGACAATGTCTCGCCTTGCCCAGAATATCCTCTTCCTCGTGAGCTTCTCTATCACTTTCCTTTCTATTCATTGTGGGTCAGTTTAAGTTCCAGAAAAGCTTCGCCTGTTGAATGACGTGTAATTGACCACAAAACCGTCAGCCTCATTGACGCGGAGAGCTTACATCATGCCATTTATGTAGAGTTTATCAGCCCTGCCCTAACACGCGAAACTCTACTGCTCTACATGACCCTTTCGCTGACGTGGGCTCAGCTTGGAGCGATTTCTTATAGGGTTTGATCACCAAAGTCATTTCGGCTTCCTTCACTTTCATCGAGGTTGCAATCGTTTCGGGGTGGCATTCTGATCACAAATCTCAAGCTCTTGGCATGCACTGTGAAGCCTCTTGGGGGGCATCACTTTCATATTGGAACATATTGTCTTTCCTTCAGCTCTTCGAGCTGCTGGTAGAACCTTTTTCGGCATATTTCTCCTCCCTCCGGTTCCTTTCCACCAATGTTCCTATGTCCATCATTCCTTCATGATGACCTCAGCGTCCTGGAGGTGTTTGACGAGATCAGTAGGTCCAGTGCTTGCATTCGCCTGAACATTGCATACTGGCCATGGTGAGTACTGAGTGCCTGTTCTGTGATACGTGAACGTTATACCATTGGATCCGGATAAATGGCCTCTACAGCTCTCTCAAAAGCAGTCTCGTCCCCGATAAGTCGAATGGGGATATCGTGGATTTGAGTTCCGTAAGTCGCCATTGTTCTTTAGATGTTCTAATTAGAGGGTATGTTGTATAAGTGGTTATTCTACAAGTGAGTTGTGATGTCGGTTGTTACTTTTTTTTCTAATGCGACGATGCAATTCATAGGCGGCCATGTTGGTTTCACTGCCACCGGATGTACAATGAGCCTCACTCTTGAGAGCGACCAATTTGCTGAAGCAGCTTTTCATCGCGTCAGCCTGGACAGACAAATCACCTTTTGCCATCACTTAAGCTGAAGTCTGCAACTGTGAAGTGAAAATGGTCTCATTATCTCACTGTATCTGAGATAGCAAACGCTCCAGCTGCCACATCTCTCCTCCCTCAGTGACGGAACTCATGATACCGGCCATCTTCCTCTCACTGTTCGTCATCCTTCTTGAGGACACTCTCGTCCTGCAGAGTCTTGACCAGATTTGGGGGTCCTGTACTCGCTTGAGGCGCTACAACCACATACACCGCCTCTACTCCATGTACGCTCTCCCGGGGGTGAGTCACTCCTTCACCATAGTGTCTCCTCAACGCCGCTTTGAAGCTCTCCAAGTCCTTGACAAGACGGACGGGGCCATCTGTGATTTGACTTCCAAAAGTCTCGGGTTCTTGCTCTGTAGGCATGGTTGTAGGTAGTGAATGTGAATGTGAATGTGAATGTGAATGTGAGTGTTTGTGGTGGGTTCGATGTGTTGTTGTTGATGCTGTCTGTTTGTCGAGCTAATGGCCGGCAAGTCGCTTCTTTTCATAATCGATCTTCACCTCGTAGCGGCTTCACTGCATTGCAACAGACACTCATCACAATCATTTGTGGGCGTGATTGTCAACCTTCTGTCGTTGAACAACCTTCCAAATTGGAGTCATTACACTACCGGATCCTCAATCACATCACCAAGCCCCTTAGCTCGCTGATTTACGGTCAATTCACTCATGGTGAGTGAATCGTTTCATAATGTACTCCTGAGTAATGTGAGTCTCAAGGCTTATCTGATCACCTCTGAATGGCTTGATGGATATTCACTGAATCAGACAAGACTACAATGCATTGTTGAATGTGTCAGGCATACCTACGCGGCAAACACTATCGGTGAAGGGATCTTCACAGTTCTGTCACCAGGATGATCTCCTCCAATGAAACGTCATCACTTCGTTTTTTCTTGTGATTAAATTGAGGCTTCCCTTCTGTTTAGATGTAGATCTTAGGCAAGAATGGCTTTTATCCTTCCTGTTTTTGTATCCATCACGACACTCCCCCCCCCAGTATCTCCACTCAATTCTCATTCCTCCATGATAAGCTCAAGTTTCTGCAGTTCTTTCATGAGATTGAACTCTGCTGAGCCTTTGACCACAAGTCGCTCTATCTTATAAAGCTCTCCAACTTCTGTGCGTGTCATGCGTGCTCCGCCAGGATAGAAGATCTCCAATCGGCGTTGCAAAGCCTCTAGATCTTTCTCTTCAACAAGCTTGCAAGGGATGTAAACGGTGCGGGGAACGTATTCAGTTTTGTCTCCGATATTTGAGTCTCTTGACATTTTGGCTGCAGAGGATGTAATTCTCGATTGTTCGTTGTGTGATTCTTCAATGGGTACGTAATCAATTTGCTTCCTTGGCCAGTCGTTCAACCGACTGTTCGCCTCTATCTATACTCATGGAGCTCTGCTTGTTTGTTGTCACTCACGTTGCATCAGGCACACTGTCACTATCAACAAAGTATGAACGTCAGACTATCAGCCTCCTTTATTGAGAGTGCATTGTCTTCCAGCTCATGGAACCCACAAGCTTCTTCATACAGTCCTGAAGGCCCATTCAAGATGCACAGCCGTGCTCCATACAAAGCCACTCGACCGCGTTCACTTGTTCTATTCTCCACAGATACAGTCTCATGCCTTGTTTGGAGGTGAGAAGTTAGTAACCCAAGCGTGGTGCACTGTCATGCATTCTGCGTTGCTCGCATCTCTTCCTCTCACGATTGTTGTGGTCACCTCATCTTTCAGGAAAGTAAAACATAGATTACGGCTGATCAATTATGCAGCTGACTTGATTGTATTCTGCTTTCCAAGGCTTTTCAACCTTGACTATAGGAGATAACGGACCTTCCCTCACCGTAGCCTACAAGCTTCGCGGTTGCCTTTTCCCCCTTACTTCCGTGCTCATTACCGCAAAACATAGTCCCCCTCCATGAGGAATTTCAGTAGGTCGATCCTGTCGGGACTGTCTCGGAGTCCGGTTACCTTGTAGAATGCTGCATGGTGGGCGGTTGCCCTCACAAATGTGACGTCGATTCCCCCTGGGAAGTATTCCTTCAAGCCTTTCTCCAGCTTGGAGTAATCGCTGACAAAGCTTGCTGGAATATTTTGTTCGAACGAGTGCCATACTGTGTTTTCTCCCAAGTTGGAATCTGTGGTCATATTTGCTGTATAGTGATTGTTGGTAGATGGAGACTTTCTGCGTGTAGTTGTAGCTTGTTGCGTTGTTGGGTTATCGGCTGTTGTTCATGTGGCTGAGGGCTTATCTCGACAGAGAGAATCTAGTTGGTCTATCTGTTACTGATAGCTGTAACCTGGCTGAGCAGGTAACTAGTAAGAACCTGTCTGAGCGCTTCTAATCACCGCAAAGAGAGTCTCGACTTGTCACTCTCTGCAGCATTCGGGGACCTCATCATCACTGTCCTGTACCTTCGAAACGTGCGTGGCTCATAACATCCATAGCAACCCCATAGGACATATTCATAGGCTCTGAGGGATTTCTGTAGATCTACATGTTCGGGACTGTCTCGGAGCCTAATATTCTTCTAATGCGCTATATGGTCTGCAGTTTCCTTCTCAAATGTGACAACAATTTCCAGGCAAGACGAGGTAAAGAACAGATATTGAATAGCGAGACTTACTACCAAGCGAAAAGCCAAATCAAGAGAACCAGATTATTTATCAACGATAGTCTTCCTTCTCATCCCTTCCTTACCCATCACACTACGACCAGCCTCAACAGCCTCCTCCAACTCGGCCAAGCACGCCGCCTTGTCGTAGCAGTTCGTAATATTAATACGATACGTTAGACGGGCAGACATGGTTCTCTGTCCCTGACTCCTCCTGAACTCCATCACCATGCGGCCAATAGTAGCAGGACTTACAACCCTCTCAGGGTGGTTCTTGACGAACCAAAACAGCTTCTCATAGATCAGAGATATGCCAGCAATCATCTTAAGAATAGTGGTTGATGTTTGGGTAGCTGTCAAAGGCCCAAAGAAGTTCAGAGCCACCAGGAACTTGGAGGTCAGAATATCTCCTGCTGAAGCATCGAAGCATCCTTGAAGGAAGAGGTTGCGGACCTTGGAGTCGTGGAGGAGGGGCGTGCAGCTTGGAATGCCCCAGATGGTATTGATGATTTTCAGGATCTTGATGAAGGCGCTGTAGAGGGCTGTGGCACCTACAAAGGGGATGAAGGGGATTGAAGAAGTACCAACTGCTTTCCAAAAGACGTTCATGCCCAGATTGATTGACTCTGAGAAGCGTTAGCAAGGGGCTGTGTGGGAAGGGATCGATGTATTTCACCTTTCAGCTTCATGTCAGCCGAGTGGCACTGTGCTGCTGTCCACAGAAGTTTGAGACCGTCTGCTAGCAGCATTCCTCTTGTTTCCTTCACCAAGGAATCAACACCTGACGTCTCCATCGGCTCACCTGCAAAACGTCAGCTACGTACAGTACAAGTACAAGAGCAACAATATTCTCCTACCGTCTTCCGGCTGTGGCATGCTGAGCCGGATAATAGCCACGCGCAACCGCCGTCCAAACTCCCTCTCAAACTGTCCGCGATAGTTGGAGTCGTAGTCTGCAATGGCAAAGTTCATTGCATCCTTTTCCAGCTGATCCATATCAACTGCCTTTGTACGGTTACGCTGACGTCGGCGCAGCTGGCAGAAATGGTCATCGACCAACGTATCGAACTGCGTAAAGACGACGACGACGGGTATATCGCCGACGTCGGCGTTGAGGAAGAATTCTTTCTCGGCACTCTCGATCGGTCGATTCGAGCGACAGCTGATACAGTACCTGGAGACATGACAATTAGCCAATGCGATCTATCATCTGCGTGGGTTGAGAGCTGACTCGCCAGATGCAGTGCAGCTGATCCGCCAAGTTGGGCTGCTGTCGACGATACTTGATAAAACTGTTGATCTCGTCGACGCATTTCAGGTCACCTGCCTCGAAGCCTCCCGAGTCGTGCAGAACAAGGTTCTCGTTCTCACCGGGAAAGGTGATAGGTTGCCAGACCTTTTCCTTCTTTGTCCCGACAGTACGGTGACTAACTCCTGTCTGTATTCGCCGCCGTCACTCGCACGCGCCTTTTGCGTTGGAGATGTAACTTACCTTTTCAGGGGGGACACCAAACACGACCGAGCATATCGTTGACTTTCCCACGCCGGCTTTACCAATGACCAGGATGCGAAACTTGTCGCAGCTCTCGGGGAGGTTGTTGAACGTGGGGCCCTCAACGACGATCTTGGAGGTGTCCACCTCCAAATTGTATTCGTCGTTGGGCGCATTCAAGTTGACAGGGCTCGGTCTTGGACTGTAGTATGTAGCCATTCTATCTTGTCTGATTGCAACAAAAGAAGGGTGAAAGAGTTAAAATCGTTGGGAGGATACTTTTCTTTCCCCTCTTTTTGTAACCGCCAGCCTGATTTTGAAAATGCAAGTAAGCAAGCCACAGCTAGAGCTGAAAGTATCAACAACCAATAGCGCCGCCGTATTTAATTTATTCTCATCCCAAACTGAGACATTGACGCCTTGATCCTTGGTAAAAGGCTAAAAGGCAGATAGAATCATCATCTGCCCAAGACTGACTGTACAGAGCCGCACCGCATTATCAGCGTACAGAGCGAGTCTCAACTTATCTTTTTTGATTAGCTATCTATAGCATACTACTCCTGTGGTATTCTCAGCGTTGTCTTCAGTTCCAAGTGTTGTGACCTTTAGAGGACCTCGTCAACTGTCCTAGAACTCCGAAACGTGCGTCGGCTCATAACATACATGGCAAAGTTGTTTCGCGCTTCCTCAGCCTCGCAGATTTCTTCACTTCTCGATTCACATCTTATTGCAGGTTCGCCGTGAATACGAGGGCCTTGGAGCGACCATCGGCCATCTCACAACATCACTTCTTTCACTCGTCTCGTATATGGTGGTTTAACTCATGTGATTCCCATGTGACTAACTACAGGTAGGCTGTTGCTCATAACCGCCGGCATCCCAAGATGGCATCCGATGTACGCGTCTCTTCCCTCCCCGCGATACTGGACTCTTCATCCCAGTTCTCATCCTCTTCGGCCGAATCGGCCCTGAAGAATAGCACCGGCATCTTGGAGCCTTCTCTGCAGATCAGATGGCTCTTTGGTCTTGGCAAGCGCAGTAACACGGCAGGTAGTGGAGCTGTATTTGTAGTCCACCTTGAGCCCAAGAGGATAAATGCCTCTCAGCGCCTTTGCAAACGTCCCCTTGTCGTTGATGAGCTCGAGTTCGATGTCATGCTCGCATTTCCAGGGCGCGGCTCCCTGGTTGGACTTGGTGCAAGTTCCAGAAGGCATGGTTGTGTTTTTAGTCTTAGTGTTGGTGATATGCGGAGGTTTGGTGTTGTTTTGAGGTTTTTGGCATGGTAAATATTGGGGGTTGTCGGCCTATTCATGCTTGATCCATGCGGTCCTTTTGTCTCATTATCTTGGCGCGGGATCGGGCCACCGCGCTCAGGGGACGTGATCATCAACAGCTAGCTATCGGATAGTGACTATATGTGCAATTCACCTATCCGTGACTAGCCATGCCAAAGGAAAGCAGAGGGATGCGTTCAAGAGCCAATCTTGACCGCCTCCAAGATGTCCACTGGACCACTGACAGCGATCTATTCACAGGCATGATTGCAGTAACGGGAGACGTCAATGTTTTTTCCAAACACTGCCATTGATGGACCTCGTGAAGGGATATCAAGCAGATTACACTTCCGCTGTCCCTACCCGGATCTCATCATTGTTCAACTGATGGTTGGCATATGTCAATCAGACATGAGTCCCCAGGTGCATTCGGGGACAGCTGTGTCTCGTGAGTCTTGAAGCTCCCATGTCAGCACATGATTGATGCTCTTATAATGAGTTGCTTCAGCAAGTGAACCACCCGTTCATCAAGTTGTGAATGCTGACTACATTTCATCTCCGGGGCCCCTATAAAAGACCCCCAGATCCCCGGATTATCATCCCCACACACCTCCTCCAAGCCAGCAAGTCCATCAAAAACGAGTCGTTCGTGTGACTTAGGCATCAGTTTTCAGGTCTATCCACTCAGATCAACTCTCTTATAGACCCAATTCAGACAGTAACACCCAACATCACGCCACTATGCCTGTCAACAAACGGTGGGGCAGCACAAATATCGTCGACACTGAGAAGCTCGTCTTCAGACACGAGTTCCCGGTCAAGCGCTCCCGCAAGATGGAGAAGCTCAGAGATGCGCTCGGGGATATCTTTGGTTCGGATGATTGGGTTGTCGAGTACGATGGAGATAACCTCATCGTCAAGGTGGGAAGGAGGGTTGATCTCAAGGAAGAGTTGAAGGCGCGTGGCATTACTTACAAGTCCATGCGCACAGCTCGGGCTGTTTGGTTTTACCGGTACTTGATGTACTGACTTCGACTCCAAGTTCAAGCGTGGCGGTAAAGTGCTCGTGGGTTGTGGAGACCTCATCATGACAGTTTCGTCATAAAGGGCCGATGAAC
Source organism: Fusarium xyrophilum (assembly GCA_008711595.1). Taxonomy (NCBI): domain Eukaryota; kingdom Fungi; phylum Ascomycota; class Sordariomycetes; order Hypocreales; family Nectriaceae; genus Fusarium; species Fusarium xyrophilum. The sequence continues at coordinate 304 of VYWZ01000262.1, read as the reverse complement.
TGATTTGCGACTTTGCGCGCTACAATTCAGCTGCTAGAGCCTATTGGTCTCCTTATGCTTATATTAATTTAACTTAAAATAATGCATATGTCATAATCCCATTCCTTAGCATATACTGAAGCTGTAAGGTAGTTTAATCTATAGTTGATAGTAAATATTTATCAAAATAGTATAAGATATTTCAATATTAAACTGACCATACTTGATATAAAAAAGAGCAAGATTTTTTAAATCTAATTTCTGAAATTCTTGAGTAAAGGTGTAAGGGACTGAGTGGAAAGTGGAATAATTCACAACTTTTCTG
>VYWZ01000259.1:0-25152 GCA_008711595.1 Fusarium xyrophilum | reverse complement strand
AAATTGTAGGTATTTTGGCACGCTGAGCCTTATCGCCTTCCGTAGTTAGGGCGATCACTTATGCATAATACTACCAAATGAGACATTGCAACAAAACCACTTCTCTGTGGTTGTAGAATGAGCCGGTCCTCATCCTACATGTGTCGTTAGTATAAAGGGCTCTCTGACATCTAGAGTAGAATGTAAATCCATCATCTATCAGATCCTCTTGACAAAGACCTCCCAAACCGTGCCGTGTATGCAGCAGATTCCCCACGATGCGCGTGCCATATCCCTTTAGTACAATGTTAGACGAGTATTCCGACTATAGCTAAAGCAAAGGCAGGGTGCTCGGGACAAAAACAAAACGCCTCGCCCTCTTTTGATTTTCCATAACCCCCAATGTGTAATGATCCCTTTGACCTAGTCGAACGAAGTTGCTTATGCCCCTGAAGCGCCGTTGATGTTGGTAGATAATCGCAGTGCTCGAATGCTAATGATGATCCGTGTCTTGGATTCCATACTCAAGACAGCTCGAGTCTTGAGCGGCCTAGTATGGATGTTCCCAGCCGCCAGCAACGTCGACCCATTCTGCAAGACAGGATCCTTCTTTGCCCTCAACATCGACAACGTCCGTATCACATCTGCAGCGACAGCCAATGCCGCCTTCTTGCACGTCGTCCCAATGCTCCCAGTAGTCGTCTTCCTCAAATCTCTTATACTCGGGGAATGTTGTCTTCTCTAGGTAGGGCTCACGTGCGAGCTGTTTACCCGGCGCATTGGCAGGGCAGTGCTGAATCGTTGTGTGTCGGTAACCAAAGTCTCGGAAGTAGTGGATGTCCTGGGGTCCGAGTAGAGCGCCAGCGGCAAGGGAGTGAATAGGAGCATCGCCCCACTGAGGAATGTCAGCATCGTTACAAAAGGGGGGACTTTGGCTTGCATACTCGTTCCATCCAAAAGCCACCACTTCTGTCCATCATTTCAAAGAAGTCCTGGTACTCCTTGCTGCGGAACCAACTGAGCTTCGCAATTTCGAAATTGGACCAAAAGTGGCACATGTTGTAGGTATCTCCCTCCATTGACTCTGGGTCGACAATGTTCTCTTTTTTACCCGTGAGGGTATCCCAGAAACTCTTCTCGGGATTCGGCGAGGTATCGCTGTCCTTAGAAGTGTCCTCGTCATCGTCCTCCGGTGGCTCGACGAACATTTCCCACAAGCCCTTCGATGTGATGTTGTTAAGTCGCTTGTAGGCGGAGGCGTATCGAAAGATGTTGGGAACGGTCTCTCGAAGCTCCTTAACGGCGATTGTGAAGCCGTATGTTTTGTTGTATTCGATCATCTTCTGGAAAGGGTCGCTGCAACTAGTTAGTAATGCGACTGCGTCGGACTGGAGCAAAACGTACTATGTGATGTCGCAGAAGTAGCTGATCTCGGGTTCGACTCGCCAATACCACTCGTATTTGAGTAATAAGGGGTGGTTGAAGAAGAAACTATTGCGCTGTTAGTCAGGCTACCCTTGATCGCTGAGAGAGACCCAACTTACCCAGAGTAGAATCTGCACATCTTGTGGTAGCTCTCCAGACCTCCGTACATGACGGCAGCGTCGCCCTGCTTGGCGATGCCCTCTGAAGCTACCTTGGGGTCAATCCAATCGGGGAACCCCCACATGTCCGGTCCAACCTTTCCAAACTCAACATCTCCAGAGGTATGGTTTCTAACAGCCTCCTTGAAGTTGTCGTCGAAATCACCGTCGTTGAGGAACACATAGGGGTAATGATACCAGCGATTGAAATGCCTCTCGACTGATTTTATGGATTGCAAAACACCATCGATCTCCTTATTTCGCGCTAATATCACAAATGCGGCATTGGCTCGAGGTTGGCTGGTGTCAGGCTGGGCGCAGCCCGCGACGAACACCTTATCGTACTTTTCGCTGATTTTCCTGTCTGGGGTGTTAGCTATCTGATATGCCAAGCATCCATCCAACGCTGAGATCAGACTTACCGCATCTTGGGGGGAGCACCCCCTGGTATCAGAAACCTGCCGGGGGAACTGGGATGGCTGACGAAGAGAATAAAAATAAGGATTAAAACAAGCATTGGAAAAAAGACAACCACACCCAGAGGTACGGAAATTGTAGAGTTCCCCTTTAATCGCAGGGGTCTTCGGAAGAAGGCCATGCGAGAATCGACCGACTTGTTATGTTTAGAGTCCCCCTTCTCGTCGAGGGGAAGTTGTAGGGGAGGTTTGCTGGGAGCCACCTTTGTGGCCCTCCTGATCAAGTCCATGGCGAGGAAGATCCTACCACAGCGGTAGGTATCGTGATCGGCAGCAGTCGGGGTCTGGAGGACATGAAAAGCGCCGTATCGTGGCGCCCGCGACGGCCGTCAAAGACAAGATTGAAGTTGTAGATATGGTCGTGGTCGACGAAATAGGAGGCCAGGGATGGAGATCGGTATTGGTGGATGGGGCAATTAACTTGTACGGTAACCGTAGGTAGTTCGGTCGATCTTCAAGGTGGGACCGGGAAGTTTAAAAAAGGTAAAAAAAAAAATTATGTCAAAAGTGATCGCAGAAGAGAAGACGGTCGTGGTATCGTTGTCGTGGCTCGTGGATTTCGATGGCATCGTCGCACGTCGTCCATAGACGTAGGTAGCATGGAAGGAGGAGCAGTCGTGGGATGGGATATTGGATCTCTATGTAAAAGACAGACAGACAGGGAGACGAGACGGTTGAACTAAGTAATGAGCAGCACACCACTTCCCTGATTCTAGTGCAATACAGTAAGTAGAAAATTCCACCCAAGTCAAAGCCAAAGAAAGACAAGACAGGCCCAGAGTTTGATCTAGCAATCAAAAAACTACTGACGCGTCGACCTGGTAGAGCTGCTGGTCGGTGGGGCACAGACTCCTTGTCCTTGGCAGATGATAGCGAGAGATCACCGATGAATGAGGGAATCCTGGTTGTGAGTTACAGTGCATGTTTTATCTATGTACATGTACATGGACAGCAAGGGCGGTACAGACTGACAGACTTTTGTACCCAGACTAAGGGTCTTGGCTAGGTACGAAAGGAATGCCCAAAAAAAGAACAAGAGAGAGGCAAATAAGGGAGAAGACACAGACAGATAGAGCATGAGAGGGTGGGAAGTGTGCAAAACATGATGGGGCCGTAGAGTAGAGCCTGGAGCCACCGAAGATAATGACTGATGTAGCGGAGTAGTACAACAGCTTGAGCTGTACAGAGTACGGAGTACCAACTGCAGTTATTCATGCACATTCAAGATCCCGGGTCGTTACAGGGGCCACGGGCTCGTCCGTGAGCCAATAGCTTCCTCATCCTCTGAATCATGACAGCGTCGATCCAATCAAACACTAAACAAAAAGGACGGAACACTACAGAGTACCGGACACCGATATCAGGGGCTCACGCTGAACCGGTACTCCGTATTTGTACCTGAATGCATTCGACGGAATTGACTGGCCTGGAATGAAGAAAACAAAAACTCCCTGTAAGGAGAAGGATAATTAGATTTATAATTAATTAGATTAGGTTCTCACATCCCGATTGTCACTCGCACTCACAGACAGGTCCGTGTGGAAGCTTCTACGAATAAGCGAAAGCAAGCAAGAAATTCAATTCAGGTCGCTCCAAGACCCACGTGTAACTTAAGTTAGCGCTTGCATGCAGCTGCGCTATTGCTAAGAAGAGTCTAGGCTGGGGCTGAATCTTGGATCTTGATTCCGCTTCATCAAGAACTGTCTGTGATCAACGAATCCTCCCGTCCGTCAAGAAGTCCGTCCCGCTGACAAAGAGCCGCAACCTGATCGCTTACGGCTCAACCAACCATAGCAGACAGGGCTGTGTCCAGTCTGTTTCATGCATCACCAAACATGGCTCCCAAAATCAACTCAAAAAACCTGTCTTACGACACCGAAGCAGCAGCACCGCCATTTCTTGCTGCTCTGAGGGCCCAAGCTGCCGGTGCTACAGGTCCTAATCCACTACTCGCTGCCCAGCGGAGATCAGCCAAGAAGCGCTCTAGCAGTGAGGAGGCAGAAGATGTCCCGCTTGTCGTAGACGAAGACGGAAACGTTGTGAGTCTTGAAGTCGACAAGGATGGAGTTGTCAAGGACAATGGAGATTGCGACGCAGAACTTGCAACAGAGAAAGAAACCGCCAAAGAATCAGAGAGCAAAGCTGCTATTGGAGGAAGGAAACGAAAGGTTGGAAAAGTCATCGGTGAGGCTGCTGACGAAGCCAAGGATGAGGAGAAAGGAGATGACGAGAAAAAGGAGAAGGATGATGCCGAAAAGGAGTCAGCAAAGAATCGCAAACCCAAGAAGAAGGCCAAGAAGATTAAGCTGAGCTTCGATCAAGATGAAGGTTGAACGCCAAAAATGAGCTTTACAACACGCGTATTCTCATCAGTGAGAGCTAACATGAGCATCACTACGGTCATGCTCACATATCCATCTGCGCCCGGGAGACGACACTATCACACCACTTTGATACCCAGCATCAAGATGAGAGCCAATACTCCCGCGATCTCAGGACTGCCGGTAAAAGAACAGATAAAAGCTCGTCAGACATACGGTCGAATACTCGTCGTCTTGCAAAAGGGCACTCCTTCTTGGCAGTGTTGAGTTTCATAGCCGCAACTGGATGTTTCATATCCGTATCACGAAATGACATCACAATCCAGCCATGCCTAGACTATGGAAGTCTGGAAAGTCATTCTTGATGTATACAAGCCCAATGGATCAAACTGCTATTGTCACAAACGCAGCAAGCCCATAATATAGACAACATCAACGTCTGGAAGCTAACTTAGTAAATTGACACAGGGAATAAAGGTACCCTAATCTACACAAAACGGCTCCTCTCCCCGGGGGCACCATGTACATCCATCTAGTTTTCCCTTAATGCTATGACCCAATCTCCTCAATGCCTCTCAGCGCAATGTAATGTAACGCATTTATTTATTTGTACCGGTACTCGGGCTTGATGTAATCGGCAAAGGTCTTGGGCTCCTCGAACTCAGGAGGGTGGTGGTGGTGGTGGTGGTGATCGTCCTCGGGACCAACGTAGTCCATCTTGTAGACGCTGCCGCACTCGGGACATCGCTCGATGGGGCGCTCGCGGGTGATCTGAAGTTACAAATGTCAGCATTTCACATCCGTCCGTCCGGAATTTCAAGGTCAACACTCACGCCGAGCCAGTGGACGCTGTGAGAGTCGGCGGGGAAACCAGTGCAACCGGCGAACTGCTCCTCACCAGCGGATCGGACCATGATGGGATCCTTCATCGTTCCGAGGCGGCTGGCGTCGAGGGGGCGCATGTCGAAGATATCGACGCCCTCCATCTTACCGAGAATCTCGAGACGCTCGATACCGGTGGACTGCTCGAGATCGGTAGGGACGGTTCCAGGGGCGGCACCAGGACCGAAGAGATCCTCCTCAGTTCGAATCTCTGGACACGGAAGCTTGTCAGCGATTGTCGTACGTCACGTCACGATCCGTCGGCCGAGGTTACGGGTTGCCATTGAGGCAGTCGGCGGCGGCATTGTCGGGCAACATACCCTTCAGAGTCTTGTAAGAGCCAACCTTCTTCTCGGCGGTGCCAGCAAGAGCAGCGGCCTGCTCGTTGGGGGTGGCAGGACGGGCAGCATCTCCTGTAGTCGAAGCAAAAGCACTAGTCAGCCATCATACGACGATCGCCATTGGCTGGCTGGAGGAGCAAAATGGAAATGCGTACGGCGGACGAAAGAGGTGGTGAAGGTGCGAGCGACAGCAGGTCGGGCGGCGACGCGGCGAGCCGCAGTGAGGGTAGAGCGTTGCAGGAACATTCTGTTGATGGTTTGCGCCGGGCAATGGGGTCGAGCTTTGAGGATGACTCGGGATGGGCTGAGAGAGGTGTTGTCGAGGGATTTGTGAGGAATGGGCTGATCTGGGTCGAAGTTGAAGGATGGACCCATCTTCGCCAGCCAATTGACCAATTGGAGTTGTTGTAGTTGTGACCACGTGATCTGTCAAATGCTCCGGATCTTCACGTTCACCCAATTGCCAAGGCGAGTTTCGGAACGTCATCAGAAGCTTCAAGAGCTTGCAAAATGTCACAATTGACATCTGAATGAGTAAAAATAGCTTCTAAATAACGGTCAATGCTACGGAGATATCATTGAAGCATCATTATAGCTACATCTACTCTTTCGGACCTTGCGCTCGCTCTGTCAGAATCTCAGTACACTACCTCCCGAGATCGTGTTGTTTGCCGAGGCGCACATTACATATTACTTTCATGAAATTGATGAACAAATAGATGCCGGCACGGGTTCACTATTGAAACTTACACTTGTTTTCGATCAGTATCTCTCATTGCCAGTTGATAGGCGATCGGAATGCGACAAAGAGGACGAGTTTCATTTGAACTAAATGTCTTTGAACAGTTGATTATTCAAGATCTCTACTTCTCTATCATGAAGGCACTTGAAACAAGCTAGATGATCAAGACATAAGTGTTTACTATCAGACAACAAGAAACCAGCCGAGATGACCTGCCTCGTATATTGATCATAGTAAGGTAAGATATGTGGTTCAAAATCAGATAGAGCGAGAGATTGGATGGCCTTTGGTTCCAACCATGGCCAACGTTGCGTTTTGCAAAGCAGAGCCTCTCAACTACAGGGGCAAACATGGTAAGATATACGCTACATAGTATCACTCGAAAGTTCAGCTATAACATCTTTCGCTTCTTTCTGCACACTCTTGACAATATCGTCAGCATCCTGCACATCATGTATAAGCCCAACAGCCGCTCCCGCATACGTCGCTAACCTCCCCTCTGGCCCCCATCCATCATCCCCAGACCTCAATGCCTCATCGTGCCTCTTCTTCAGTTCCTCAAACTCCAAGCCTGCCTGGTGATCGTGAAAGCTTTGGTTGATGATACCCCTTGGGCTATACTGCTCTGGCCAGCCCATAGTGCCCCTGAGATGGTTGTAGAGCATGGTTCTGGTGGTGCACTGAGCTCCATCTTTAGCTCGGATGATCTCTTGCTGACAGCCTCTGCTGATACGAGTTTCAGTTGCTGCTAGGAAGCGAGTGCCCATCACGACGCCAGTTGCGCCAAGTGAGAGGGCTGCTGCGACGCCTCGACCATCTGCGATGCCGCCGGCAGCGAACAGAGACATGCCTGATTCACGGACTTGGTCTGCGATCTCGGGAAAGAGTGTCATTATGCCCAGACCGTCGGTGGCTCGACCATGGCCGCCCGCTTCTGCGCCTTGAATGACCAACGCATCCGGGCGGTGCACACTGTTGGCTACTTCAATACTCTCTTGGACGGTACCGATTTGTATCCAGACTTGTATCTCCGGGTGGGCTTCTCGTATCTGAGACGTCCACTCATCGAGCTCTTCCTGTCCTCGACGCGGCGCAAAGAGCCATGCGGCACAGGGCTTGTGTTCTTGAACAGCATTGACAGCAGACTTGAGATCGCCATTCCAGAGCTGAAAGCCAACGCCAACAGGAAGGGTATTCTTGGATGGAAACGCGGATGGCAGAGAGTTGGGAGGTGAACTGCGTAGGAACTCCCTCACTGTAGCCAGGTCCTTCGATATATCTTCAGGCTTCGCGTCTGGCCCGATGAACCCAAGACCTCCAGCTTTGGAGACCGCAAGGGCCAGGTGAGGTCCTGACATGACGCGCATTGGGGCGCCGATGATGAATGGTGAGATGGTCCATGGGAACTGGCTCAAGAAGCAAGCCTTACTGGCTTTGGCAATCGCGTGAGCCGCACTCATATCGGATCTTATGCTCTTATTCTACTCATTCGGTCAGCTTTGTTTTTTATACATGGCTTGGTCTTACTCGCTATTCAACGTGGAAAGTTATTTTGAGATGCACTGAGAAGAATTTGGAGGTTGGAGAAAGCCAGATTCATGTAAGTGCACAGGAAATGATGAATGGACTGAAACTAAGAGCTTGAGAAGATGCGAGCAATTCATCTGTGAATTACTATATTTCGGTCAGAAGCCGAGATCATATGAAGAGACCAACTTCACATTACAAATGATATCGCTTCATCATTCCGATGTACCCGACATACCCGATCATCGAATTCCGCAAGAACCTCGTAGGAATAATGGTTATTGTTTGTCACAACTTGACGAGTGGATGAGACCCAATCTGTATATTCTAATCAAGTCACCAGTTCCGGACCTTCGAGTGGGTTGTTCACTGGCAAGATCATACCAGCAACACAAACCTTGGTAGCAGTTGTTGCCTTGACATGCCACTGGGAAGACGTTCATTGAAAAGCCATTCCAAGTCAAACGGAAGATTATATTAAAGCTATGTACGCACCAGAGTAGTCAAGAATGCATATCATTGATGTAGACATGCACGCAGCAGCTTGACCCCCCCAAAAAATCCGTAACTCAGCAACTTATACACACTCTCCCCGAACTCCAAAAGTGCAACGCGCAAATGAGTAGACCAGTAGCATAACACGGACCACCGCTATCACCCTATTACCCGCCTTTCGCCTTTCACCCTTCGAAGCTCGCGCGTCCTCCATCTTCCGAAAGTGACCCAATGTTTGGGGCTTGAGATTTTCGAACAGATGCGATGGGAAGAATAGTTGGATGCCCCTGAGATAAGAACCAGCTATTAAACTAGTATGCCTCCAGACCGTGACGGTCGAATATAGAACTGATGTGAATTTAGAGCTTTGAGTTGTCTCGCTGTTGTTGTTGTGCCCGGTAAGCATTCACTCCGCCATATGTTGAAGGCTGAGATAACCTCTTCTGGCGCTTATCAGACCGACTGAGGACTGACTCTCGACTGAGTGCCGATAGAATTGGTTCGAGTTTTGGTGATGCGTCCCATACTGGCTGTGTTGGTGTTGGTCTTGATCTTGGTGACCCTGTTTCTGTCGCCTGCCTTGCGAAAGCTGGCCAATCGACCTTGGTAGCCAGCCGAGCGTATAATAGCAGCTCGTAACTTGGGGTCCTCGTATATTTTGGAGGCGCTCTTTGAACTTGAGTCATCACAGATGCTGAATATAATTCTTTTGATTATATCCCTTCCGCTCTGAGCAGGCATTGTGAGCATGGACTGGACCTTCTTTGCGATCTGCCAGCGGAGGGAGTCCCAGGGCTCCATGGCAAGTTCCCGTTTATCATGGAGGACTCGCAGGTCAGACACCTTGCAAGCAAGCTTATACATCAGTTCCTGCTCACATAGTCCATCTGTTGGTAGATGGTGCTTGGAGACCAGCTGATTCGGATGGTATGGCGAATCATGGCCGAAGATCTTGCGGATCTTGCGTTGTTTAGACACATTATCCATGTGGAGCTTGTGTTTCTTAGCAAAATCTTTGTTATGGGGGTCGAGTCGGAGTTGTTCCTTTGAGTCTCTCTTCTTCTTTTCTTCGGAGTCCTCTTGTGCTAAGTATGATTCAAGAGAGTGCCATCTCGGCATCCAGTAATCACTCTCTTCGGTGATCTTTTGCACAGGTGTACCAATAAGGCATTGTGGTGAGATGTACTTCTGACCATCTGGGCTGATACGGTAGACGTCACTCCAGGGTGTGCGAAGCATCCCAGTCACGACTTCAGATGGCACAGCCGTCCCATGGCTATGGGCTAGGCTTTGATCTTCCATCTTACCGTAACAGTTGACTAGCAGAAATAGCAGTCTGGCCTGAACACTAGGCTTAGCAACTCCTATTAGTACCAGTATAAGGCCAAATACTTAACTATGGTCAAGGGTAGTAACAGGATAGTAGTTACTGCAAGGAGGAGAGAATCAGTATTGAGCAAGGTGGTAAACACGGTAAGATAAGGGTGGTTCAGTGGATAATGGAAAGAATAGAACTGGTGCAAGAGATGAAACTTCTCGTCAGGCCTAAGACAGGCGCCAAGACCAGAATATCAAGATAACTAAAAGAGATTGCTAGATTCTTGACTTACCTTGAAAGCTGTAGATGAAGTTACTTTTGGATAGGAGGCGTCAGGCGGTATGTGAATCGCGATCTGTTTAAGAGAGACAAGTTGTAGAAGATTAAGATCTTCGGCAGTGCTCCTTTAAATAATAAAATCCGGTGGTGCAGGAAGAAGGTATAGGATAGCCTGCACCTAGGTAGGCTAAGCAGATCAAACGCGACTGGCAGTGAATCAGAGCCTCTGATGCTGGACTTATGCCTTACTTCAAGACTAGATCGCCGCGCAGTGATGAACAGTGAGCTCTGAACCAGAGAGTGCGCTTGCTGGTGAATGTATATGTTGTTCTGAGGTTTGTTGGAGGTTATGACAGTAATTTCAGCCTTTCCGTTGTTCTGATACTGAGGTTGTCTCCCGATCTGATGATGTTGATGCCAGAAGATGAAGGAGCTGTTGATATCAAGGGAGAGATAAAATGTGATGAGTGCTCAAGATGATCTCGCGCTTGGCGGATTCTGATGGGAAGAAGCTTTGCGACGCGAGTCACTGCCACAGCAGACAGGACAGGAGATAATTATAATATAGCCTCTGCCTTTGATGATTAGGTTATCTTGCGTATGCAATGTAAGTAGCTTGACTTTTATGAGCGACAGCTACAGAGATGCGTAAACTACTGAGGTTATACTCTATACAATGACAAGGAGTTATATGTCTCAGCTCGCATCAATGCTATCTAGTTCGCAGACTAGAAGTCTCTGAACAAGAGCTCTTAATTATAATGATATGTATTATATTGATGTTGTATTATATTGTTATAGGTTGTAATTATTCTATGTACAGGGAATTGTCGGCAGCGGTAAACTCGGGTTTATCTGCTGTTTTCCCTATTAGTTATATGTATAAAAGACCTGGTCAGATGCGATATGAAGTTGATGAAGACGAGGTAACAAGTCGCAGACAGATCAAAGAGTGCGGTCAAGTATCCCGAATTAGGACGGATGGCGACGAAAAGGACGCGATTGAAAGGAAGCAAGGCCGAAGGGTCGGTCGTGTGCGGAATGAGGCATTATATAGCTATCTGGTCGGAAGTCTAGAACGTTCCATCAGCTTGATCTACATTAAGCGATATGCCTCTGAGAACAATATGCGGAGTATTAGATAACTGTCGAGTGTGCAGAGTAGCAAAGAGAAATGGGCTGAAGCCGCAAAAATGCCTAGAAATGTATTTCAGTCTATTTCATAACATTTAATTAAAGACCACTCGTTTCGACCCATGCCGGGGTATCCAACAATTGGACAAGCTGGACCCTCGACCTTCTTGAAGTGGTTTTCGGCACTGTCTATGGTGTTTCACAAAATCTTGAAATCGCCAATAATGTTTGACTCTACCCGCGTCCTCATTAATCACAAAGCCTACAATTTTGTCTCTCTACCAGGTTTCGCCATCATAGGCAGTATAATGCCATCCTGGTAGCCAGTCGCAACACGCTTGCCTTGGGGACTCCATATCAGGCTTTTCATTGCGCCTCGACCAGCACTGAATCTTGGCCAAGAGACTTCTTGCATCCACCATCCGTCTCCTTCCATCACAGCCTCATCAGCGTTGACATGAACGTAGAACGAGTAACTTAGGCTTGCTGCGATGCCCAGGTCGTGGCCGTAGCCTAGATGGTTGCCTAGCATAAAAAGACTGTTGCGGTCTGCCTCGAATGCATGGCACAAGACGTGTGCGTTCGTGTCTTCTTTCGGAAGCGGTTTTAGTAATCGGTAGTAAATGAGTTCTCTTCGGTCTGGTATAGCCTTGTCTTTGTTGAAGTCCGACATGTCAACTTTGCACATGTCGAGAATAGGGAATGCTCCATGGCCTTCATTGGGAAATTTTGCTTTCAGAGCATCGACGTCGGCCTGTGGACATGGATTCCACCGATCAGGTTTACATGATGAGAGTATGTCTTTGAATCTCTCCTGTGGCGGAATCCCTTGGACCTCATCGGAGCTGGAAACCGGGCGTTTGAAGGTGACTATACTGGTTAGACAAGGGTTTCCTAGAGGTGCTTCGGAGTCCGAGTCGGGAAACGGGCCCGATAGGTTACTCGATGGTTGTGTTGGTTGACGAGCGTGAACTAGCCGCGTGGAAAAGGAACGGCTTGAATGGACTTCGGATACATCTAGGATGAAAGGACGATCTGAGAGTTCAGGATTAGTGAACACGGCGTGGATAGACTAAAGAGAGTAAGTCTGTGTTCATCCATAAACAGGCTCAACCTACATGGATCCCTCGTCTGCACTCGTCTGCATTGCCATGGTCTTCTTCTCCGACTACACGTGTCGCTGCAAGAGCTGATAGAGCATACACGACAGCGCCATAAGCTCCCCTTGTGATCTTTGGCGGAGGGATACCAACAGCATCCCAGGGGAGTTCTTGTCCGGGTGTCCAAGCTGGCTGCCGACTCATGAATCTCTGAACAGCTTGTTGTGTTGACGATGTATCATCCCGAAGTCTGGCTAGCTCCAAGGCTTCTTGGAACGAGAGTCGCTTCCATTCTTCAGACGTGCTCATTGAGCTTGGAGTTTCGGAGCCTTGATCTTCAAGGTAATGTCTCAAATGATTGAGCAGGTGACATCGGGTGATAGGAAAGTCTGTGGTTAATTAAGGATCTTTTTCCTAAACTCTTTGAGTTGTTTTGTTTGTGCAGTGATGGACTTGTCGTTGAGGAAGTGTTAGTAGTTGAAGCCGGGTGTTGATGCTGAGTACACCCGGCCCCACACCAGCTGATGATACCGAGGTCCGCCGATTGTACTCCGGAAGTTCATTTTATAATGATCAAGTGGATGATAGGTAAGACCGACAATTAGTACGTGTGAATGGCAGTGAAATTGATGGAAAACCAGGTGGCCCAATGCGGTGAAATTAAAAGAAACAAATTTCTGTTTCAGTGTAGGTTACTGAAGTACACCCGCTGTAGCATTGAAGCTCTGGATGATAGGCGAGTTACTGGTAGACTGGTAATATCTCACTCCCAAGCAAGTAGACTGTATAGCCCGATCATTGAACTGCAATCGTAAATGCAAATCGTGATTCAAAGCACATATTGCTTGCTGATGGTTGGTAGAAATGTAAGATGATGCCAATTGAATGCCTTTGTCACTACCAGATGCATTCCCTCACAAGCCCCTCTCATCATGGACAGGTCGAAATTCTTAGAAAGGCATCATGGTTGCGAAGTAAGCTTCTTCATCCAATCACTGAGCTTCGTACAGCTGTAACTCCCTAAGATTCACAAGGGTTGTGGCTGCCTCAAAGTGTTACAGCTGTACCTGTAAGCCTAGCCTCCCCAGGACCTTAAGCTCCGGCAGAGTCATGACGACGTCACTTTTAATCACTGTCTTGCTTGGGTTGTCCGCTATAAAAATGATCAAACAGGAATCTCTTCGTTAACAAGTCATCCCAACCACAAAAAAGGCACGACTTCCTAGATTATCACCGTGCAACTTGCGCCTGCAGCTTTCAAGATGCTGTCGTGCTTTGGCATTGGTAAACATCGCGAGGACGCAGAACGCGAACCTCTGCTGCCGCGTTACAATGACGACACCTGCCTACAGGCGCGACTCCATGAGAAGCTCCATACATATCAAATGCTGCGCGCCATCTCTAAAGGATACATGCCAACAAACGAACAACTTATCATCCACTTGAGAACTCTTCTATCGGCCCAGATTTTGAACCCTGAGCGCCAAGAGCTTAGCCCTTCAGGACGAGCCCTGGTCAGAAGCATCAAGCTATGGATCAAACAGTTCATCGAGGTATTGCAACACAAGAATAGTAAGGACCAGATTCAGGACTTCATCTGGTATCTCACCAAAGCTCGTTTGGACGTGGACGTTGCAAATATTGAGCAGCGAGCTGCCAGGGCAAAGGTCCGAGCCGATGCTGTCGCAACCTACAAGAGCTTGCAGACTGTTGGGTCGCTTCTCTTGACCAACTCCGATTTCCGTATCTTCCTTTCCGACCTTAGCACTGTTGGAAGAGAGGTGCTTCGAGACACTGCCTTCACCTTGTCCGATGTCTCCAAACAAGCTGGCGAGGCCATCAAACCGTCCAAGGAGGAAGAAGAGGCCCTTAAGCATGCAAATGGCAATGGCAAATCACCTACTCCGCCTTCCGATGAAGATCTCAAGAACGAAGTAGTAGATGTCGGTGAGACTGTCAAAGATGGTGCGTTTGAAGTGGCCGACGGGGCGGTACAGAGCATCAAAGAACATGTGAAGGGCGACGAAGGCGATGCATTGGTGAAGCGCCTCAAGCAAACTGTGATGAACCTCCGAAAGCGAACAGACTACGAGGAGTCGGTTTCCACAATCTCGCTGCTCATCCAGCGTTACCTTCTTGCCTACTCCCACGCAGCCGCTGCAACCGTTGAAGCAGTTGAGGAGGACATCCAACCCAACCCAGAGGCCGACAAAGCGGTCCACAATTTCTGGCTGTTCATCACTTCTCTCGGCAAGCGTGAGCATTGGGATGAGGTCAAGAAATCCTTCGAAGCTGTTGTTGATGATGGGAAAACCGATCCCAACTTCGATGAGCTTGTGCGACAGATTGGCAATCTGGTGCAGGATATGCTGAGCGACCCGGACTTCTTTGACAATATCGAAGAACGATTCCAGGAACTGCGCAAAAAGTCCAATGATCTGACTGCCAAATCATCAATTCGAGATGATCTTGACGCCCTGCTTTCGAGCCTGTATGCCGCTTTCCGCTCAATCTTGGATGACCAGGATATCAAGAAGCCCATCCACACAACTGAGAGAATTGCTCTCCTCCTGTCACCAGCCGGTGAATACGCTAACAGCGACCTGGTCACTGACACCATCAACATCTTTGTCCCTCTCCTCGTCCAGGCTATTCAGTACATCCCCATTCCGCGTGTTGAAGTATCGGCACCCGCTATCGATCTTCTGCTAGAAAATCTCATCCTTGAGCCCGGTCGCACCATCAATGCAAGCTCCTTCCTGCCCTTCCAGCTCAACATCTCAACCTACAATGATGTTCAAGTGAGAAAGGCACTTCATGGGACGCAATCTACCATGAAGTCAATGATGAAAGTGACTGTGTCCGGCCTCTCCGTTGCAGCAGACGACCTGGGTTACTGGTTCCGCGTGCACTCTGGTCTTTTCCGTATGGTTGATGAAGGTATCACGGGATTCCACCTTGATAAGCGCGGCATTGACATCACTCTTGACCTCGAAATTGGAAAGGATCGCATGGAACAGATTGTCTCCTTACGCGATGTCAAGGTCCGCATCCATCACCTTAACTACACGTTGAGCAAGTCCAAGTTTGCTTGCCTCGCTTGGATCCTGAAGCCATTGGTGCGGCCCATTGTGCGCAAGGCTCTTGAGGTCAAGATTGCAGCTTCAATTGCTGAAGGTCTTCACTTCCTGAACCGAGAAATGCTTTATGCACGGGAGCGTCTCCGTGCCACACGAATTGCTGATCCAAAGGACCTCTGGACGTTCATTCGAGCAGTTGCTGCACGTCTCGTTCCAGCGCCCGATCCAGACATTGACGCCCGCGTTGGCGTCAAGGCAGGGCCGGGCGTGTTCCAAGGGCGGTATGCACCTGGCAGTCTGGTCAAGCTGTGGGAGGAGGAAGGCAGGGATGCAGAGCAGAAGCTCTTTGAGTATCAGCAGGGAGGATGGAAGAACGATATCTTTGACGTCAGCACAAGCCGAGTTTAAGGTTGAGTTGCGATGTATCATGTACATTAGTTACGGTACAGTACGCTCATTAGCCTGTTGATTTGCGAGGCATGTTGGAGTTGCCGGAGTTTGCTTTAGGGTGGTAAGGTAACAAGGCGCAAGGCTACAGGCAAATGGGTACATGCTAGGATGGCGCATGATGAATCAAATTTTTCATGATGACTGATGATGAAGCCTCTAGAGAGTCCATGACAAGACGAAGTGAAGGCATTGGACAGGTGTAATGCCGTTGTATCCGCTTCAGGAATGTCGTAAAGCTAAGCATCCAGACGTCGAATCGGGGGTGAGATTTGGGCAAGGTAGCATCTCTGAAGAAGTTCTCCGCTTAGAATGGCCAAAATACATCCCAATGATACCTACACATATGTACGCGTGTGCACTTGGTGCCAGGGGGATGTGATGTCTCATTTTTCTCAATCTTAACCCCAGAAACAGCGGCCGCCTCCGCCCAAGCCCTAAAGGCGATCCCCAGATTCGAGTGTCCAGTAGAAGAAGAGCACGGTGCAGCACTGCAGGTATACCAATGGAGTTGTTCCAGTTGAAAGAGGAGGTGGCAGTTCTGGAGCATTGACGGTGATGAGCCATGTCATACTGCTGCGACTGTACAGAGGTAGCTCTGTGTGAGCTGGCTTGTGGCTGGGATACCTCTGGTGGAATAGTTTTGTCACGAGGTTGGAGGAGAAGTCGACAGTCACGAGATGTTTGCTTGAAGCATATCTGTAAAACATGTATAAGCTGATTATTTTGAGAAGGTCAATAGTATAACATGATCTGACCAGGATACGAACTCTGTTCGCCGCCGCACTGATGCTTCTTCACCTTCACTTTCTCAATGAGCATCCATCCATCCATCCATCCATCACTCCCTTGTGACCCCTGCTGATTGATTTTCCCATCCCCCCCTTTCTGCCCGACCATCCTGGTCTCAGCTGGCAGCCAACGAAGAAGCAAGTCCGTCTTGTTGATCCCTGTACAGGCCTCAAGGGTCTGTTTTGTTAAATTATGGATATCCCAGTCACATCAGTAATGCAATTGGCAGAAGTCTAATACGGTGTAAGCCAATTTGACCGGCTAGGTTATACTGGATGTCACACTAAATCAAGATACTTCTTCTTACACATTATTTCTACAGCACAGTTCGTACCCAGTTAGTCAGCAAGCAGTAAGCACAAAACATTGATTCAACCGCCTGACCAACGCCCCCGGCCTATGGGAGATGCTGTGCAACCATGCCTTTTGCCCCGGATAGTCTACCCCGGACTTGTTTCTTGGGTTCCTCTGCCTGGGTATGGCTACCTCGAAGGGACTACAGTATACTGTAAGACATAGTTACTGTCGTTGGACTAGTTTTCCAGCTGTGACTTCTGAGAGGTCAAGGTCGTCACAAAATTCCGTCTCTGGCCTCGATCTACGAATAGGATAGACAGGCATGCTGATGTATTAGGATAACCCCTGTAAGCCCCAGGTCATGGATGCTGGGGCCTTGGCCAGAAAAAGCAATCCGGGATGTCACAGTCAGGCATCTCAACTTCGCTCGCTCGTGTCGGCCCCGGATTTCCCACCGAATTGGTTCGGCGTGATCCTTGCTCCTATTGCTTGCACTTGCAGGAGACTAGCTGCTGTAGCTTGGTCCTGGTCTGTCTTTGGTGCTCCTTGTTCAAGACGACCTTTCCCCTCTTCAGTCTTTGAATTTCTCCATCGTCAGTCACCAGTCGCCAGTTCCAATCCTGACTCTTTTACCCTTATCAATACCTCGTCTTTGTTTATCTATCCATCTCTTTATCTCCCCATCCTGAGTCGGATATACCATTTATTGTTGCTCCCCTTATTCCGATCCCGCCCAACTCTGGCCTCAGCTCAGCTCCCCGCTTCGCTTGTCGACAATCACGCCAGTTATCCACCAGCATTGAACGTCTGCACTCTTAAGTAGACAGCTCTTGACGGCCTGAGAAGCTTGGGAGAGGCTTATTAGGTGCATGGAAGTGTCTTGACTCGACTCTGCTGCAACATTGAGGTCAAAAGAGTTGCGCCAATTTGTTGCACGTCATAGACGGACATTTGAGATACCGAGCTCTTCACGCATCACCAGACGCAGCTTGTGATTACATCTCCAAGTCGAATCATTCTCAGCTGAAACTCTTCGGCACTGAAAAGCCAGATCTCTCTTCCTCGGCTTTTCCAATACCTGGCCAGCACATCCTCTCATCTCGTTTCACACTGGTTAAAAGCGGATGGATCGGACCAGGCAGCTCTGACAGCACCCCTCAGACGAAGCGCAAGCTGTCGTAATGGAGGTAGAGGCTAATGGACAGAGCTCAATCAATCTGCTTGAGCCCTGGCGCTGCCATTCTGCTGGCGGCTGCCATGATGACCTCCCCATTTCTCCACTGGGCCTCGCTTCCGATGACTTGACTCAAGTCCCAAGATGTTTCGGCTCAGATCCTTTGTTCGAAGCATTGATGGGAGATTCCAAGTATCGTACTGTTCGGAAAGCAGAAACTACTGAAGGTCATCGGAAGCCAAATTCAGAAGAACCATTAATCCCGAGGTCACGACCCGAAGGCCCGGGATTCTCTTTTCCTTCAACAGAGGATGCTAGAAAGAAATTTAGCCCTTTAGGCATTCGACCTGAACCGGCATCAACGGGACCTCGCGGTATCAAGAGAAAACGCTGCAAGTTGGATGTTGATGGCTTCAACACGGCCGACCTGTGTGTCAAGAAACGTCGACTTCGTGCCGAACTTATCACGAGTCGTCTTTCTCAGCCTTATTCTCAGCCTGCCACTCACATCCTTAACCGAGAAGGTCAAGAGGCTGGCGACAAGCGGTTCTTGAAGATGGCTACTTCAGTTGACAACGCCCGAAGGATCGCACATCTTCAGGCAACTTCGTTTCTCCGCTTCTCGACCATGAATTGTCTGAGGAAGAGGTTGAGCCTCGGAGAGGCTGCAGGTGATAAGAAATATGAGCAGGAAATTGCTACTATCACGTCGAGAGCTGCCGGCAAGACGACTTGGCCACCTCCGATGCTACAGGATTCCTCGGCAGGCAAATCTCTGAGGATATCACCAACTGGCACGGGAATTATTGGACCTTCAGGCATGATGGTATCATCGGCAAGACCTCAGCCAAGCTACCCACCTCAAAAGGCATTTCAGCATCCAAAACCACCGTCATGCCGGCTATCCAATCCTGTGGCCCTGCCTCTACCTGTCGGCGATGTAGCTGCAACAAAGAAGCGTACATCACCTCGACTCTTCCCCATACGATCGCCAGAGTTACGACCTACAGCGCCGTTACCTCCGCTGGACAATCTCGAAGAGGACAGTTTTGCGTACATGCATCCTGCAGATGACAACTGGGATGATGTGGGCGATGATCAAGAAAGTGTATATTCTGACTTCAGCGTTTTATTCGGACAGAGCAATGATGGGAACAATGCGGAAGAAGACAGATCGTATGAGGAGTATTTGGATGAACTCGACGGCATCTGCTGGATGTCAAGATAGTTAGGCAAACATATAGTGGCGTCTCTGGGCATCTCGGGGAGCATTTAAAGGAATTATGTAAAGTATACTTCTAGCATTGGGTGGCAATATGTTCTTATTCATCATGTTCAATACGGCGATATTGAATCATCATCTAGCCCGCAAGGACTGGAACAAAAATAGGCTATACTGGCTTGTATTATTATTCGGCCAGATGGGGAGGCTTCGATACACCACAGCTCAAGCAACAGGTAACAGATTGTTATTGATAGTGACTATGTTCATGGCTTCACGCCCAGCTTAGAGGCTCGGTCGTTTGCAATATCGCACATTGCCTAAACACCGACTTAGCACCAGAAGCATTAAATTGCAAGTTATACATACCTGTAACGCTCCATCAATCTCTTTCGAAAAGTCGCCTCTAGAGATTCTAGCCTTCATGTTCTCCACGATCTCAGGTCTTCCCCGTCCGTTCACAAAAACGACATATCGTAATCCGGGGAACTTTTCCTCATACTCCTTGTTCAGCTTTGCCAATTCTCCGCCTTGGCCTTGCAGGTTGGCCTGCTCTGCAGCTGACTGTGCTGAGTCAACCTTCTTGGCTCCTAAACGAGGATGTGATCCGAGGATTGAGAGAAGAGTCTCATCTGGGTTGCCTGACGAGTTTGAGGAGGCGAGTGAGGCGAGGCGAGTCCTGCAGGCCTCAATTAACCCCGGGTATGACGTATACTCTGCATCTCGCACAAGGGGGAGGAGAGTGGAATGGATTGCTGAACTGGGCTCGAATAGTAGATCCAAAGCCTTGATCTGCTCGGCTTCCTCTGCTACACGAAGATCTTGAGGTTGAGGTAGGGCCATGTTAGATGTTGAGTTGGTGATATTCGTAGCCAATTGTCACAGGACGTATTTAATCTATACTCGGCATTCACCAACACCAAAGAAAATAACTATTTCACTCGATAGCTGTTGTCGACAAGCAGTCACATCAATTATCGGATTACGGGGACATGCGAACTCGCACATGCATCAAGATGATGCACGATAGGATATCGTCCGGCTTATCTTATCATATCATCCCGTGATCCAAAGCTCTGGTCAGTGCACTGGCAAAATCTCGACTAGGCAATTGTCGTCGCAACAGAGCTTCGAGATTGATTTGCGCTATACCCGACGACAAGCGATTGAAAGCTCCACGAGCTCAAATTTGTAGTCGCCATGCTGTGTGGAAGTAAGTTCTCCAGTTTCGTCATCGATAGGTAATGGTGCGCTGACCTCTTGACAGTTTCTGGAGAGGCTCCTCAAGAGCCCGTCGTTTCTAAGAAGTCTGGTGTGTATTATCAGCATCATCGACGCGTAGCTTTCACGGCTAACTCAGCAAAGGTGTTGTTTACGAGAAGCGCCTTATCGATCAATACATCAACGAACATGGCACCGAGCCCGATTCTGGCGAGGCCCTGACCGCCGATGACCTCCTCCCTATCCATTCGTCGCGTATTGTCCGACCGCGTCCTCCTACCCTCACATCGATTCCCGCTCTCCTGGCTACTTTCCAGAACGAATGGGACGCGCTGGCTCTAGAGACATATAACCTCAAGGAGCAGCTTGCGCGCACCAGAGAGGAGCTTGCCACAGCGTTGTACCAGCACGACGCTGCTGTCCGAGTGATTGCACGACTAACAAGGGAGCGAGATGAGGCCAGGGATGCTTTGAGCAAGGTCACTGTGACAGGAGGTGCGGTCGATGGTGATTCTATGCAGGTCGATAGCGTGGAGAAATTACCAGAGGAACTCGTTGCCAAGGTGGACGAGACCCATCAGACGTATGTGGTTATCCTACGACTACACGATCCAAAACTAACCAGCATGCAGATTATCAAAGAGTCGCAAGAAGCGCCCTGTCCCTGAGGGCTGGGTCACCGGCGAAGAGATTTCAGCTTTCGAGAGCGCGACCACACACTCCCTACCTGTCCCCGAGGCTGCCGCCCTTACTGTTGGAGGAACCAATGCCGCGGCAGTTGGAGGCTTAAAGGGTCAGGCAGTTATCTATTCTATCACCGACGATAAGGTCGAGCAGTCTCTCTCGGTGGGTGAGCCTGTTACAGACGCTGTTTGGGCTGAGGCCGGTGTGGCTTTTGCGAGTGGTCAAGGCAGTGTCAAGGTCTTCCATGAGGGTGTCCAGGTTGCATCACTGAGGGAACATGCTGGCGCTGCTACGGCGTTGAGCCTGCACCCCAGCGGTGAGATCCTGGCCTCTGTTGGTACGGATAAGAGCGTCGTGTTCTACGACTTGGTCGCACAGAAACGTGTTGCCCGTGCTTACACCGATGCTGGTAAGTTTCTCCTGGTACACCCAAAAATGATTCTGTGCTAACGTGTTCCCAGCTCTTACATCTTGTGCCTTCCACCCTGATGGTCACCTCTTTGCCGCCGGTACCACATCAGGCGAAATCAAGCTCTTCATGACCAACACTCTTGAGCAGGCAGCTTCTTTCAGCCTGGGCGCCCCTATCCAGGCTCTCAGCTTCTCCGAGAACGGCTACTGGTTCGCAGCTACAGCCAAGGGCCAGACCATGGTCACTATCTTTGATCTGCGTAAAGAGGGAGACGCGGCTGTGGCCAAGGTTCTTGAGACTGGCGGGCCGGTCCAGTCCCTGGCGTGGGACTACAGTGGCCAGTTCCTCGCCACTGGCGGTGCGGCTGGGGTCACGGTGCAACAGTTCACCAAGTCCAGCAAGAAGTGGACCGAGCCTTTGAAGAGTTCTACACCCTGCCTTGCTGTTCGGTGGGGAGAGTCTGCGAAGCAGCTCGTAACAGTCAATGGTGAGGGTGTGGTCAGCGTACTTGCAACAAAGGAATAGACTGGGGCTTGGATGGAATTTCGTTGATAATTTGTATCATACGCCCGAATAAAGGGTTCAAAGCAAAGCACAAGAGGTTGGTGTTTGAAAATTGATAAATTATGGTTCTGGTTTTTGCATAATGCAATGGGAGGCAAAACTTAGCACCTCTATTCTCAGTGACGAAAAGAGGACCAGGTAAACTTAGCATAGGTAACTAACCTTGTTCAGTTCTTGGATTAGGTGGCTACTTTTGGTGCCCTGGCAAATCTCAGAAGTCTTCTTGCTCCCAGAGGCTGGTGTATTGTTTAACTCCACTGTTGATACTCCAAAACAACAACAAAGCAACCATCACGAAAACCCATCATTGGGCTTCAATATAACAAGGCACATATTGACAGTGGAGCCAGACGATATGAGCCCCTTGTAGTGAAGCCTTGAAGCCTGTTCTTAGTGGCCACTTAGCGGGGTAAACGTGCAGGGTCTATGCGCTAGAGTCCTGTCGTCACATGGGGAGCAGCCTTCCATCGATCGTCACAGTAGCCACATTCAATTTCAACTTCCTTTCATACAACTAACTTTGAGCTTACCAACAACCTTCACCTCCCCATGACTCCACGCCTACACCCCCCAAACGAACCGATACGATACGATACAGACGCTTACGACTCCTCTGAGCATAATTCTATGCCTCATCATCTAATTCAGTCTTGCTGTCATAGCGCATTTGCTTAGCTTTCTCTACTTGCTAATCGCCACACTTTTCGTCTGCTTCGCCCTGGGCGGCCATTCACTGTATAAGTGTTCACTGCCTCGGGTGATATTCAGGAGGCTTTATGCCGTGAATACGATAAGGAGAACACACTATATATCCAATTATAACCGCTCAGGCCTCGATACCTCATCAACATGGCTGAAAACAGTAACCCTCTCGAGATATTTGAGGCGGGAGGGAATGATGATATCGATCTCTTATTCGACAACGCTTACAGACCACGGCCGCATGCTGGAGATCACCTCTATCTTCCACATCCCAATGCACCCGCTGCGTATCATAGCACCCGCCACGCTCGCCCTTCACAGGCTGCTCGAAATCCAGTAATACCGCAACAGCCGCAAGAAGCTACCCCTGTGATCGACCTCACGCAAGAGCCCGATAATCCTGTACAATCACGAGCTCTTCTCGACATCCTTCAGCCCGCGAGACCACCGGCAAGGAACCCGCGAAGAACGAACTCCCAGCGCATATCACCGCCTCAGCTAGCACGCACGGATGGCACTTTCGTGGGACGTACAGAGAATGTTATTGACTTGACTGCGGACTCACCTGAGGAGAACCGATCACATTTCAGAGGGAGACGGGAGGTACCGAGGTCGGACGAGCTGATTGAGTTGGAAATAATAAGCCAGCGACCAGCTCTGGGGTCTCTACCCAATTTTGCTGCCTTTAGCCCCTTCAGGAGGTTGGCCGGTATCTTCGGGGCAGCAGACATAGCATTCAACCCACCCAACCTCGACATTTCACGCAACGCATTCGCACGACAACCGACTCCAAAGCCACAAATGTCCCCACCGCCCCCAACGCGAGAAGGGTTCACTCGCAATACTTGTACCGACCCGGAGAAGGAATCCGAAAGCGTGGTTGTTTGCCCGGCTTGCAATGAGGAGCTGGCTTATGACCCAAGCGGCACAGTGACTCAGAGCTCTGTGGGCCAGCAAAAGGGGAAACGAAAGCGAGCACCGGGAGAACACCACTTCTGGGCCGTCAAGAAGTGCGGACATGTAAGTTTTACTTTGGGCAGGTGAGATCGCTACAAGAAACTAACATATACAGGTCTACTGTGCCGATTGTTATGAGAACAGAAAGCCTACGAAGGCGAAACCCGGCGTAGGCTTCCGGTCCTCTGACGGGCGACCTGCGCACACGACTTCAAATGACCTCCGATGCGCAGTGGACGGTTGTGACAGTAAGGTATCGCAAAAGTCGGAGTGGGTGGGAATCTTCCTCTGATTTGCTGGCCTCGGAAGAAACTCACTTATGGTTGGCCTCTTGGAGTTGGTGGCAACGTAGTCATGAACGACGATAGCCATATTACAAGCATAGCATTCGCGTCAAGGATTGTAACTTATCAGACACTTTTCCCCCTCAAGTCTGCAGGGCTTGTTTTTTCTTACGGTACAGCGTTGATACATGTGATTTCATGGTGAGGATCAGGGGTTGAAAGTAAGGATAGCTTGGTTTCAAAGCGTCACTGATCCTTAGACCAAGGTAAACTCGTCAAATAGTACAGGATAATATTCTAAACGCCGTCGCTATGTCATGAGAAAAATATGCATGATTTGCCACCCAGCACCCGTACAAAATGGGGATATGATGCCCTTAACTCCGAGCCATCGTGCGATCCCATGCCGTGCTGTAACTCCCCCCCCGTGTTGTGCAATTCGGCCATTTCGGTAGTCGTCATCCAATGTACATGTTTATCGTCATATCATGAGGTCTAGGTCCAAATCGTCGACCCATTCGCCGCCATATGACTCTTGCGAAGCACTGAGTGCAAAAGGCTGTTGTGGCGGTTTCTGGTTCTCTTTGCTTTCTTGCGGTGGTGGGTAGAGTTTCGGAGTCTCTATTCGTTTTAGCGGAATCCGAGGGTTCATGATGTTGGGGTTGTTGGGTAGTCTAGATGAGGGTTTCTTAGGGGGTTGTTTAGATAGTTGAGGCTCAGTTCGCTCTGCGTAAGTTGTCGTACTGTTGTGTGGTGGTTTCTGTAGTGTTGATGGTGCCTTGAATGGAGGTTTTCGCGGTTGATTGCCTTGAGCTGCATGTGGAGGAGGATTAGAAAACACTGGTGGTTTTCTGTTAGGTTCACGCACTTTGCAAATTCGGCGAGACTCTGCTTGAGCTTGTTCTATCATACCAGCCTGCATGCGAGCGAGCTCGCGTTGCTGGATCTTCTCAAGCGCAGCTGTACGACGACTTCTCTGAATAGCTAGGCACATTCTTTCGTGTGAGCCAGAAGAAGTGAAGAAACGTCTTGGTGGTGGAGGTGGCGAGTCCGAGATAGGTTCAAGCGCTGGTAATGGAGGCTGGTCTGAGGATTTATCTAGTCCTTCATCGAAAGATTCCTCTTCCTCTTCCTCTTCC
>VYWZ01000258.1:0-44324 GCA_008711595.1 Fusarium xyrophilum | reverse complement strand
GGGGGGGGGGGGGGGGGGGGGGTATATGTATGTACCTCTGGTGAATCAGGGAGCTTGCGAGGACACCATGTATCTCCGAGTTGGGTTGGTACTGGGTAGATCCCTCGGTCGCTACGCTACCACAGCACAGCAAAGCACACACGCACAGCGAGACCAGCCGCCAACCAACCAGTTACGAGGTGGAAAGGAGGGCGACAAAAGAGATAAAAGGCGGAGCCGACCAAGCGGTGCTAACGTCTGAACAGGTCTAGTAAGGTTTCTCTTTTCGGATCGAGGTGGTTTGACTCTCACTGTACATTCTTCCACACCGCAGGTAATAACCTCTCTTGTCCAGCGATGCTACTCTACTGCGAGCTGTCAACGAAGTGAAATTTGACTGTGATGTGATCTAGTCGAAGCCTGAAATTTGGGGGATGAAACCATATCTATCAACGGTGGAGTGGGGACCCCGAAAGTAGTAGGGAAACGAGTGATCACAGCAGTGAATTGTGAGAAGGGGGCGACTCTGGCCTGAAATTGGGCAAAGAAACCTTCCATTGCTGTTGGGGGGTTTTACGGTATGCATAGTAGGTCTGCCTCCTGAATTGTGTGTAAATCTCGGTATACTCATGTTGTACAAAAATGGCATTTCTCATGACAAATGCATTTCCTGTTCCCGATAATGCTACAGATACATGATTGCGTATGCAGTTCAAAATCTTGTATACGGCATGCAGACGCCAGTCTATTTTTCGTCCCTCTCTGCCTTGAAGTGGAGGCTCTAGGTAGTAAGGTACCTGGGTTGGGGTTACAAGAGTCATTGTTTTTTATACCTTAGGTTCTCTCACATATCTGAATTGAAAGAACCCCCAAATCTCCTCCTGAAAAGACGACGTTCTTCGATCCTAAAACCAATTTACCACGTCCGTAAATCGATAGTGATAGGCTGCCTCGCAAACGGAGTCTGCGAGCAACGTCACTTTTTTAACGAGAGCCCTTCTGGGGAAATGTAAGGCTTGATAGCCAACGGTAGCATGCCCAAAGGCTCTCCCCGCCCCTAATGCAGGCTGGTGGCTGCACGAACGAATCGATCGACATTACAGAGTACTCTCTGTATTACTGTCCGCTAATGTCTTACGGGCACTACATCTGTAGAGGGCGGCTGAGATATTGGATGGATGATTGAACGAGAAACGACGGAGGGGGTCACTTTCTGATGTTTCTATTTTACTCCTATCCAGAAGGCTTTCAAGTCGGTACGATACTGCTATAGAGCAGCTGTTCCTCGAAGCCAAACAGCGTCTCTCGTCTCGTACGAATCGATCTTCCCAAATATATCAAATCCCATCGTTCCAGAAAAAAGCAAGTTAACCGCGCAAGCAAGGAGCAGCTTAAGAAACACTGCCATGTACATATACATATCATGCCAGTGCCGCAGCCGCTTCAGAAGTATTCAATTTCCCATTTGTTCTATGTCTTCCCTCTACATAATTACTGGTTTGTCGTTTGTCCCGCTTAGAGCGATCAAATACCGGTAAACGGTTTCGAGTGGCGTGCACCCTTTCATCAGAAGAGGCCCCAGGGTTTGATTACCAGCAAACTCAAAGGGATTTGAGACGCCTGAGTCAAGTATACATACCTAGGTAGTTTGGTATACCTTCTAAGTCGAGGTTGGTCAGCCTACTTACTGACGAAGTTGAGCGGAACTCTTATTAGCTGGCAAAGAAATGTCGCAAGAAACAACTCGATGTTGGTCCACCTTCAAATCTATCTTGCCCAGAACTACAAGACAATCCCCATTCCGTTCGAAGGATGTCCGCCGCCAACGGTCACGAGTGTTCATCAGTACAAGCCCTGGCTGCCAAGGACCAAGGCCGTTGATGTGGGGTGGTGCTATCTATGCTCAAATACTCGCACAGTGATGATACTTGGCCATACCTCAACCGAGCGAGAATTGGAGACTGAGAGGCCATATTATGTTCAGTGCCGTTAATGTCTGTTCAACTAGAAAGCAGTCACGGCTTTGCATAAAGATTGTGTTCTCGTGTTGGTAGATTTTGCAGATGGATCCATCTAGTGTGATATCTACCTATGTATACGCGGCTCCGTTGTTCATTCCATCGTTGAAATGGGCTTCTCGAGCTGTCAATAATAAGCGGCATCCTCGTGGGCTCGTACATACGGGCCCCCATTGCGTAGTCTGGAGATGAACTAGGATAAGTATTTCCACCGCGATCCTTATCCGAATTCTTGACCCGACTTTCTCATGCACGATCACTCACATAACAGATGTATTAACCCATCGGTCTTCTGACTGCACTGGAAAGGTGCTCGCTCGCAGTAAACGTTCTGGGTCACACCAGAAGGTTGCTCCGTCTTCGACTTTAACTATAGCACAATGCGATTCGGCGAATATTGTAGTTATCACTGTCCGTCTGTAAAATGAAAACATATAACTATCCGGCGATTCAGGTGTCTTAGCACTGTGCGGTTCTCAACGGATGCTTACTGTTTCCGGACTGACTTGGTCCCCGCAGGTTGCAAATTAGAGCTGAGCAGCTGGCTACCCAGGGCTGTTGGCCACGAGGAGGGAGCGTGCTATCGCCGCGTACGGTACGTGGTATTTGCTCAATACCACCAATTACGAGCAACAGGGCAAGGACATACGCCATGAGATGGGCATTGTGATGGACAGTGTCTTGTGTTTCAGGCAAGGCTGGCGCAAGTGTTGTCGCTCAGTCCGCACAGCGCATGCTGCTGATGATTTTTGCCAGTGGTATCGGGGATGGCTAGTAGTTCTGCTAGCATTCTTAAAGACCGTCCGTATACCGCAAGACAATACACCAACACAGCGAGGAGACTGGGCTAAGCACATCAATGCTCACTGGCGAGAAAGAAGACATGGTACAGAGTAGGAGGGCGTCTGATGGTGATGATATGTATCCAGTTGTTTTGCGGCCAGTAGCACATATGAACATCCAATACCTTCCCTACCTTGGTTAGGTACAGACTACAGTAATCACTATCGCGAGTTCAGGGGTCGCTCAATTGGTGGGTCGAGGTCAAAGTCGAGTCAGCCACCAGCGTCATGGTGCAGCTGCAGCACGTCGGTTTCTCATTCACCGACAGGGGTGCCCTTGATAATTGATCCGACTCCCAATCTGCGTGGGACGACATCTTTGGAGCCCTGTCTTGGGCAAATCAAATTCGAGCTTGGCAATTGCTCGTGTCGTTGCCGCTTGAACAAAAAGCCCCTCAAATTGAGGATCTTCGCAAGGCGCTGCGTAGTCCGCACGGTATAGTATGGACACAAGAGCCTCTTCTGACGGGTATTTCGACAATTGTCACTGTCTTGCACATCTGAGCATACTGTACGTGGGGTTGGTTTGGCCTGTACTCCTTCGAGATTGGTGGCTTTGTAGCCCACGTGAGATATGTTTCGAATCCATTCAGCCGCAGAAGCACGTGTACGACTCGGCTTTTGATTTCAAGATCGACGGTCAGAGACATTGCACGAAAGGGATGGGATAACAGGGAGTGAGCTACAGAGTACTCTGTAGTCACTCTGTACGGAGTAGAGGGCCAAGGGCCAAGAGCAACGCATTCTCCGAGAACTGCCTCATAACTAATTATCCTCAAACTCATTTGTGGTTTCTGGGCTTCATGAGCTTCAGCTTTCTCCCCATCATGTGCCTTGGGTTTGCTCTCTCATTCAACAACGCTGAAGCCGCTGAGCCATCACCGGCACCCTCAGTTTCAGTCGTCCTTCCGAAAGAGGTACCCCGAATGCCATCAAACTGTCTCAATCACCACCAGAATCGTCCAAGACCGGTTCAAAGCAATGTCGAATCGCGCGTATAATAACCATGGAACCCGCCACTGGCTTGGCCTGGATGACATTTTCTTCTAGAACCAAAACCAAGGGCTCAACAGTATCGGCCCATCTCCACTCGGTGAATTGCCTCTTGTGACGAGTGGCCCTGCAAGCTTTCACCACACAGGTCGGATTCGATTTCGAGTGTGGTGGCGAGGAGGGCGTCTCCTCCTCCGGAAAACATCCTACCCAATTCCGATTGCCCTGCTCTGCTGAAACCGTCGTTCCGAATTTTATCAAGCAGGGGCTCAATGCAGCACGACGACACACAACTGCATGGCCAAATTACATATCGCACTCGCTCGTGCCAACCAGGCCAGAGGTCAGTCAATAACTATGAACAAAAGTGAGAGTGACTTCTCCTCTTCCTTTTTACTTTGCCCCTCATTCAAGGCCCTATCTACAATGGACAACGAATTGACCAAGTGCTCCGCCCTGTGTTGTTTTCGACGGACAAGCCGGCTCAACTTCAGTGGAGTTGAATTGGACCCTCAAAAAAGGGCCCTGAGAATGCTGTCACTTTTCCCACCTCGGCGGCCGTTGTTCTCTGTGGGCAGGGTCCAGCAGACCACCGAGCTAGTCTTAGCTTGCATTTTAAACGGTTGGTCTAAGTTACCCCCTTGTATCTATGTATTCTGCTATGGCCGGTCTAGCCCGTCTAGCCCGTATCCCCTTGCCTCCAGGGCTGTTTGTTGCAGTCTTGGTCCGCCT
Organism: Fusarium xyrophilum; assembly: GCA_008711595.1. Taxonomy (NCBI): domain Eukaryota; kingdom Fungi; phylum Ascomycota; class Sordariomycetes; order Hypocreales; family Nectriaceae; genus Fusarium; species Fusarium xyrophilum. The sequence continues at coordinate 39,760 of VYWZ01000258.1, read as the reverse complement.
CTGCTCGGTGCGGACAAGACGTGGACCATTGCTAACTATTATGTACTACGTATCAGAGCTGGATCTCGGTACCGGCGACAAAGCGGCCCTGATTTGAGCTTGCGTGCTAGGGAACCCCTATCTATCCCCAGCTTCGTTTACGCGGGAGGCGTCTTTGTGGGATGCAGCCAAACGGCCTCAGAGCCTCCTCTCCAGGACAACTTGACCCTGAATTAAACCAATGCAGGTATGGTCACAGTGTATTATGCGCCACTTTTGCCGCCACTTTTGCTCGGCCGAGGCGCACATGGCATGTTACTGTCAAAGACATAGATATCACAGGTTAAAGGATTGTTGTTTTGTTAGACGTTGCTGGTTTGCGATTGACCGTGTTTCCATCTTGTTCCACTCCTGATCGTAACCAACTCGGAGATCGGCAACAAGCATTGATCGCCGTTGGGTTGTGCTCACAACAGTAGGCTGAATGTCATGCTTGCTTGTGTCAGGTTAAGCCACTCACTATTCTGCGACTATATCGAAAGCTGTATCCAGATGGATGTAGGGTAGCGTAGGTCAGTATGCATTAGATGTTGAGGCACAAGCAACCCTCGACGTTGCATGAGTGTCTAGAAGCTTACCACTGGTCATTTCATTTAACTTGCTCAAGTTTTCAGTTGCTTCTTCTATGTCAAGTGCACTGAGTCTTAACGTGGGTGACCCCATTTGCACATATGGAGTTGCTCGCAAGTAAGCAGTCTCGTATCTAGACAATCATGCGAGATTCATGGAGCAGCACTACCACCACGCTGAACCGCTGAGAATTTCAGACTGCAACCAACACGTCCACTTATTTTATAGCCCAATAGTTACCGATCAGAGCAAAAATATCCATGTATAATAAACTAAAGAAAGCAACTTCCTGCACACACACGAATATGGGTATCTGATGCGTTGTCTTCCTGCCGGATAGATAGGTACATATCAACAAAAATACAAACCAAACTACATCATAAAAACCTTCGCAGGCTTCCAAATCACTCCAGTGATGTCCGTTGCATCACCAAGAATTGCGTCCATGAATTCTCCTCTTGCCTTCTGCCACTCTTCATCGCCTCGGCAAGTTGTTACGCCCGAAGTTACCACTGAAAGCAGGGCCCGCAGACGAGTTCCAACCTTGCGTTACACTATTCTTGACAATCAGTGCCGCAGCAGCTGTGGCAGCCTGCCTCTCCTTTTGACGATGTCGGTCCTTGAGATAGTGCGCTGCTTCTGGCCGCATACGGAGGATACGTAAGATCATATCGTCGCTCGGATCAGCCTGCGCTTCGCGGCGCTTGGCCTCCTTGGCCTTTCGCATAGTGCCCAGATTACGACTCATCATAATACTCTTGCCACGTCTGATGGTACCCATGCTGGCGAACGACCCTGCGCCGCCCAGCGAGGCCCCGAGAGCAGCCGGAGCTGACAGACGGTTACTCTGTGAGTTCTGCTGCTGGAGAGCCAGGCGTGCGCGTTCTGTTGTCGCAGCTGCCATTCTTTCCGACTCGCGTATCAGACTATTAGTATCCTCGAAATAGAAGAAGTTCAGCGATGCCAGCTCGTGCCACTTAGGCGACTTGAGGGTCTCTGCTGGAACACCTAGCTGCTCTCCTGAATCGTCTCTGGCATTGAAGAACTGGAAAAGCAAGTCCAGCCAGTGGTAGACAATGTCCAACTCCTTACGTGTAAGGGGTCGCTGCTGGGAAGGCTTTTCAGACAGAGGTGGCACTAAGAGATTCTCTATCACCATCAAGACCTCCTTCCAGAGTCGTGCCATGACAGCATCCATGGTGGCCTTTGTCAATGTCTGTTTCATGATAGCAAAGTTCTCGTCAAAGTATGCAAACAGGGGTGCAAGAGCCGCTTCAACTTGCGCTGGAGTTGCAGTCGGCACTGTTGAAGCTCGCTTTTTCCAGAGACTTGTTACCGACGCGCCAATACCGCCAGTACCGAGCAGATTTCTCAGAGTCTCCAAAGACAACGTGTGATTGATCTGAGAAGTGAGCTGTTCATTGTCAGCGATGTGTCTTTCTTTCACGTTGGTACAAGAGTCGGATCCTTACCTTATCTGTGACCTTGCGGACCATATCTCTCTCAGTGCGCTTCAAATGGCGAAAGGCCTTTCCGAAATGAAACTGAATATCGTCTCTCTCGCCCTCCATGCTAACTCTTATAAGTAGTCGACCTTGGGAGTCTAGGTCTAACCAGAACTCGCGAGGCAAATAGTCGCTGAAATGAACGGGATCGAGTTTGAGCGACGTGCGTCCAACATAGTCATGGTCACCGAAAGTATCATAGTCCCAAATAGTTGCGATCATGTTGACTGGGCCCTGAACTGTGATGTCGAATGTCTCGTCCCAACGCGGGTTAAGACTCCTCTGAATGATCCGTGTTTTGTGCAGTCTCTTCTGGTATTCGTCGCCAAATACCACGTAAGGATCACTGTAGCCGTTGGCATCACACGCCTTGAGATCCTCGGCCTCAACAACTTTGATCGTGAAGGTGTACTTATTAGGTCGACGGGTCTTTTTCTTGGGTCCGTCAATTCTTTCTAGCAGTGCAGCGCAAGCATCGGGATCCATAGTCCGTTCTAACTTGTCAAGCTCCTGCATGGCATATTCGATATTGTTCAGTTTGACAAAGGACTGTTAGCGTTAGCAGTATTCATAAAGAGCATCTCATACCGAGTGCTTACCTCTGAGTAAAATTGGAAAGGCTCGACCCGATCTTTATTGTTCCAGGCATCCTTGGCATATCTCATCCACTTCTCTTGAGTAGTCTGGGTCTGTGCCGCCAACTCCTCAGCTGAAGGACGGTCCATTTCTTTCGCGAACTTTTGATCAACAAGTTCGCAGTACTTGCCAATACCTGCGGCAAATGCCTTCGAGAGGGATGTCATGAATCTGGCGTGATGTTCATCGTTGCCCCAGTTGAGGTTAAAGACAGTGTCAAAGGTCTGATTGAACAACATGAATATGTCAATGATAGAAACACTGTGCCTCTCCGAATCTCGTGGGATATCCTCCGGGTTCTCGGTGCGTACTTGGAACTGATCCTGCTTGACTGCTTGCTCAACGTACTCCTCGACTCTGCTTTCAGCTGCACGAACCCATCGCCACACAAAATCGACCAAAAGGTCCTCGACATTGAAAGCAAAGGGCCGATCAGGTAGAGAATCGTTGTGGATGCGGCGGATTGTAACCAACTCTCTGTACAGTTCGAAGCCGTCTTGTATGTCGAGTTCGGTGCCAGTCTCTTGAGCCATCTCCAGAATGGACTCGATGATGGCGTTTGCATCCTCTTCGAACCGAGGGAACACTTCTTCGACCAAGATCTGGAATGGATTTACGCCCATGATTTCGGGGTTTTTATTATAGCGTTTGTTGATCCTCTCACATAGCTTGATGACTGTTTTGCCCAACTTGACCACATTGGCAAAATCCCATTCATTCCGGTCAGCTGATATCTCTTTTTCCATATACTGGCGGTAAGCCTCTTGAGCCTGATCGTGGAGACGCTGGCTGAGGTGTTGGGAGAACTCTCCAGCAGCCTCAGGTCTAGGAGAGAAACATGGGTCGCTGAAGATGTGATTGTCCAATATGTACTGGACGACGCCGATTTGGGGTGGTTTCGTATCATAGCACTGTTCCATCCTATCATAAAGGTCACGGAGAAGTGTCTCATGAAGGGTATTCAGAGTGTGATGATAGATGGCAAAGTCATGCACCGTCCAGCGGCTGGGGTCGATCTCAGATAGGGGAGTCGAGTAGTTTGATATGTGAGGAGGCTTCTTGACTTCTGGCAGTGGTGTTTTGACAAAATCGAAAACAGCATCCAGTTCCTCGGGGAGCAACTCCCGATCAAGGTAGTTGCGTGATGCAACCTCAAGTAGAGTGATGAGCCTGGAGCATTGGGGCACTCTCCATCTCACGCACAATTCAGTCAAAAGGTCCATGGATTGTTTTGACAAGGGTTGGTAGTCAAGGTCAGGGTCGCTATTGATCTGGTCAAAGGTCATAGCATGTTTAAGAATGTACTTGAAGAAGGCTCTGGGGCCTGGAGGGACAAAGGTGTAAATATTCTCCTCGACTGTTCGGATACTAGAATCACCTCCAATGTTCAGAGAAGCGAGGTTGATAGCTGGATCAAAGCCCATTGAAGCATCAAACGCTGGATCGCTGTATGTAGATTGGGGCCTGCTAGAGAAGCCTTTGTCGATGTTACTGCTCGATGTCTTGGCAAGCTCTGGTTTGGCAGTCAAAATATCAAGCATCATCTGGGACAGATGAGGAGACTCGGCTTTCTTCCACTCCTGAAAGGCCTCATCAAGATCAAAGTCATCACTCCTCAGGGCACCAGGCATGTCTGAATTTAGCCTGTGCTGGTACGACTTGAGATCCTTCAGTGCAGCCTCTTCTGTCCACACTCCTTTGTTCTCGTTGATCTCGGCTTGTGCCTCCGAAAGACTCAGTCCGAAGATCCTGACCACCTGCTGAACCAAGGGCATGTCTTTGACATCATAACTCAAAGGTACGACGACCTCGATAGTCGTGCCAGCGCCGTCAGATCCACCGCCAACCAAGTTTTGATCATTTGTAAGGAGCTTCTTCTCGAGAACACTCAGCTTGGACATGAGTTCAGTCTTATCGCGATCGTGGCCCTGGTCTCGAAGAATAGTTGCAATCAGGCGAACAAAGAGAGCAAGATGTCGGTCAGGAATAAGCTTCCAGGAATCGTCATCAGGAGCGGCACCTTTCTGAGCGGCCTTGGTGGTAGACGTGTAAAACATGAGTATGAGCGGCTCAAGCTTCCTCTCCTTGTCAATAGTTTTGCGGAAGTTCCTTTCAGAGAAGGTAGTGTAAGCTTCTGCAAAGCTTCGCTTGACAGCAGCATCATTATAACCTGGGAGGCGTTCGCTACCCCTCAGCACGCCGCCGCAACGTTCAAGCAGAGCACTTGTAAAGTTGTGAGGTAGCTTGAAGCTTGAAGAAGAGCCGGAGGTAAATTCTTGGACGAGTGCGCCGACGCTGGTGTGAGTTCGGACGGGTTGCTTTGGAGCTGGAACATATTGCTTTCGTTTGGCCTTGGGCTGAAGGAGGTAGTGTAGATAAGCGGATCGGAGAGCGAAGCTGCGGGCTTCATCATGTTCGACGACAATTTCTTGGGCTCTGGAAGCTGCGCGGGCTCGACCAAGATCTCTGCTGCTGCCCATCCGACGGCCTGGATTGTAGGAGCGTCGGGACTCTGACGACATTGTGGACGATCGACGGGAGGCGACAGCGACAGCGGTATGGCAATGACGAGTACAAGGACCTACAAAGTGAGGATGGAGATTGCTCGGGACGCGAGATGATACCCAAGAAAATAGTCTATTTCTACGCGCCCCAGTTCATGACACTGGGTATCGGTCAAAACGTGAGATGTGGTCAGCAAAGGTGGATGCTGATGGTGAGTTGGAGGTGAGTTGGAGGATTGGGCGAACGTGCGCGACAAGGGAGAAAAGGAGCGAGGGGTCCAAGATATCTGTCTGGGCCATCAAATCTGGATAGCAAAAGAGCAATGCCTAGATAGATGTGCGGTGAATTTAGATGGAATCTTAAAATTTGTATCCTGTTCCTTGTAGTTGTGGAGCAGAGTGGTTTGTTTTGCTTTGTTTCGACTGTAAGTCAATATGTGCCTGCTCCAGCCTAGGATAGTTGATGGTACGGTGAAGTGATGATGGTCCAGGATAGAGCTGGAGGTCAGAGCCGCCCCGGTCGCAGTGCTTCAAGAGGTCAAAGAGACAAGGATGAAACAAGACGAAACACAGTAATGACAGATCACACAACCTTTTGTTTGTGGCAGCATAGGTGTCTGATTAGCTGAGGGAGGGTGATGGCCATTGATTGTAGCATAAAGGAAGCATTAGAGAGCCTGCACCATCCCGTCCAATACAATTAGCCTCCCGTCTCCTCTAATCGTGGCTCACTGTTGACACAAAGCCTAAAAAGGGACCCAAAACACAAGGTCCAGCCCAAAATAAGAGCCTCCCAGCCCAAGGAATGGGGCGAGACGTCATCCATTCAGCCAAGCCCGTGGGCTGAGGAACATGACCAGGACACGTCCTTGAACCGCTAACCCACTAATGGCATCGCCATAGGACCCTGAGAAGCGCTAGTTTGATCCTATCCAATGGAAACGACGGCGTGTTTGGGCGCTTACATATGTATGTATAATCGCCAGGAATTCAGTCCCATCATGGCATTCTGCAGTTCATGGGGTTCTTCGTGTAATCATATAGCATGAAGGCGGGACACATTGGATCCATTGTCTGCAAATGAAATTCTCCATGCCCAGGCTGCCAGGGCACAAGTGATCGCTTGGGGAATGAATGCAATCGCTACATGAACACATCTAGATAAAAATAAGTCTTCCTTTCATAGTCCCATCTTTATCTCTTCTGCTTGACATCTTCACGGTTCACACCTATATCTTACCATTGGTCATGATTTGTTTCGATAATGGCCAGGTCAATGTATCGTTTTATATTGGCTCCTTAATAATTTGATACTTTTATAAATATCTTATTCTAGATATTATATGTCCCCGCGGTACCTCGGAGGTATTTCTTGTACAGAATGTAAAGAGAACAGGTTGGGGCACTTGATTGTACCCAAGTTAGGTAGTTGTCGATGTTTGGTGCACTTACCAACATTGCACTGAGTGATGTGTCCTGGACGTTCACCGGGCACCTGGCTGCCGAAGAATTGACTGTCTTCGACTCTGACAGCTATATGACTACCTCAGGTATTAACATAAATTAAGCCTCACCCCAAATGCAGTCATCATACATCCAATGTCTACAGAGCGCTGACGAAGGGCTGAGCCACTATCTAAAAACATGAACCGAAGACTGGGTACCCAAGTCAAGTAGCAGCATCAACTAAGTAACGTACTTGGAAGCTTCGGGTTGTGATCATGTGTAAGAATCTCGTGTCTTGAATATATCCCATTTTCGTTGAGGTGGCTCACGAGGTTGCGGAGATCGATATCTTGTGTTGCGTTTTGTGCCTCGGTCATGGAGTAGGTGTGCCAGAGTTGTGTTATCAGCGCCCGCATTATGGACAATATCTATCTGCACATTTGCCATGCGAAAAAGCACTAGATCTCTCGCTATGCGGCTGTCGGTTATCACCACCTGACTCATGGAGGATGACGAGCATGCACCAGGCAATTGGCCGTCGACCTACTCCATACGGTATCCCTACTGCGCACATAGTATGTAAGGGTTCGATGGATGTTGAAGAACCCAAAACCCCGCCGTAGAGGAGCCACCTAAGGACAAGGGCCCTGGCAGGAGTCTGGAGATGCCTGGAGGGATCAGCAACAAGAGTTCCCTGTCTAGCCTGTCTGAAATATCCGAAAATGAGCCAGGGTCGGACAAAGTTCTTACCAGTAGAGTCGATGGGTACTCCAAGTTAGGTACTGTGCTGTGTGATAGGTCTGAGATATGGTAAGTTCTTGAGAGACGTTAATTTGCTTGTGCAGGGACAACTTCTCTTGAGCAGATGATTAGACAACCCATCTAATGTTCACTGAAGATGTATCAGTGATCGTCCAGTATCATTCAGCAACGCCCAAGATGCACCCATCACGCTTTCGGATTCATCCTGAGCCCAAGCGCCCACCGACAGAGCCGTTGTGTTTCAAATTGACGCACGTAACAGCATCGCCTGGTTTGAGAGGGTCTGCGGGTACCTTGCCTGGCACTCGATGGTGCTTGGTCTTTTACAGGCTCCATTGTGGAGGTTAGGTTAGTAGTTAGCATAGAGATAGCAAAGCAGCAAACAGCCTACCTAGTAAAGCAAGAGTAACCTCAGTACATGTATCAGAAACCAACTCAGCTTGGGAGGTGTGGCCGGTTGCCAACCGCAACAAGGGGCTCAGACCGGTTAAAGACCAGTTCCCTGCTTTTCTTAGTGTTCAAGTCCCGATCTCTCAATCTGGTTCTAAACATGATGTGGGTGAGTAGATGATACAACGACAATCGGAGAAGGAAAGGGGGAAATGATCATGACATGAGGGTTGAAGTTTGCGTGTATCTCGTTACCAAAAATGCCTGAAATCCAATCCTGCATTATGTGATCGCATCAACCATAAAGACAAAACCTAGTGCCTGGGTGGAACAATACAGTGAATCAGTGGATGTAACTGTTGCACAGTAAATACGACTAGATCCATTGGTACAGCAGCATTCTAGTTGAATCAGTCTTCGCTTTGTGACTCGCATGCATTAACACTGAGACCACAGAGCTGATGAATTCACTGTATCTGTCATCAACAAGACGCAACTTACCCCTAATTAAATTACCTACGTAGGGTAGATAAAGTGTTTTGATATGGTACATTAGGTGAGGAGACTCCTCTTTCCGCAGTTCAATATCCTGGCCGACGAGAAAAGAAGAACCAAAAACCCCTTTCCCAATAATCCTTGGATACATTACCTATGGACTTCACTTTTGCTGCTCTACTAGCCACTTCGAATTTGCTGGCAACCCCTATGTACCTCGCTGGGCTTTTCTTACTTGAGATAAATCTCTAACAAGCCGCTTTTGTTCGTTCCTACCTAAACTTCCAGAGATGGCCATTCATCATCCTTGGCTCTTTGATCGCGAATATTCAACAACTTTCAACATTGTCGTTTATGTCCACCCTGTCATTGATAGCATTACGACTACGACAGGCAACAGCTCTTTTTATCTTCTTGCTTCTTGATGACAGGAGTCGAGCTCACAACTGCCCAACTTAACCCGCGCCCATAGCTTCACCACATTCGTACGCCGCCTTGGACTTTGGCGCATTCATTATATGCGGGATACGCGATAGTCAACAGCAGTTATATGCTTTCCTACCTATCTACTTATCGACTACGTTAGTTATCTGACCTTGACTCCTGGCGGCCGATTGACGAGCGGTCGCAAATAGCCACACGAGTCTGATACTGGCTCTACACCTAATCGAGGTGCGAGTGGGCCACTCCGGTTGGCTCAGCGCCAGATGACGGGCTCCCCTGTCCGGCCCTGAGCCCCGCGCTACCACTTTTCGTACCGGCGCTATTCTGCCTGTTGGCTGCAGCAGCTCGCTGTCACGGTGTCACAGTGTCGCCTGTCGTTGTGCGCCCCCCCAGTGTGCGTTCGTTCGTTCGTCGCTCCAGTCCGCCTTTAAAGATCCCGACAGCTCCAGTTACTGGTCCCCAGCCGACACTGTAATCGTTCCTCGTATCTTGACCATCGCTGCCCTTCAGACTTACTTGACGATGGGCATCGTCAGCAGCAAGCCCGAGGAGGGGCCTGCTCTCTACTTAAGAGACCAGAATAGATGTACGTTGTCATACCTTTTCCCCGCCTTGCCCTTGGACCTCGCTGGAGGCACCGCGCCGAGGTTGTGGCCTGTTACTCTGACTGACCGACTCTGTTTTGCAGTGAGCATATCCTCTTTAGTCGTCACAAACCCACGGAAGCGCACTTCTGTAAACTTCGTTCCCAATGCCTTTCCTGCGACTAGAGTTTCTGCCCAGAGACCTCACGGCGACACATCTCCCGTAGAGTTCGTCCAGGTATGTTGCGACAGTTTGCGACCTTTCTTCGCGGCGTCAGTGACTGACCTAACCACAGGATCCTGATATTTCAAATCCAACAGCACCACCGAACTTCTTAGTCAAGCTCAGCAACGATGACGAGCTCATATTTTCCTTCACATTCGTTATGCGCCAGGCGCAGCTTGCGCAACCAGCCACTTCATCTGAACCAGCATCCGGTCCAATCGATACCAGTATATCAGGCCTTACCTACGTCTACGCCTCCAATTTGAAAGAAGTCGAGAACTTGGTAACCAGAGAGTTTCATGCCGACCCAAATCTACATAGAAATGCCAACGTAGCATTGGTCGGCGATTATACTACAGGAGGAAGCCCGTCAGTATCGTTCGAATGGACATGGAAATGGAAGCCCCCGAAGCCTACTGAGGATAAGGGTGGCGGCTGGAGGAACTCGTGCAGCGTACTGTGCCACTCCTTTCGCGTTATGCAAGCGTGCTAACCACCACCAGTTTGTCGAGTATGACCCTCGAGCTCACCGACTGCACACGCTAGCTAGTTTCTCCTACTTCGTTGCAGGTACTGACCCTCGAGATGCTCTTTATCCCTCATCTGCTCATGCTTTTTCAGGCACACCCGCGTCTTTGAGCCATCCAAATTCACCTTCGCCCCCTTTTCTCCTGGCATCTCCGCCTAAGATTCGCGTTGCCTCGTCCCAATCAGTCGACTCTCGGATCACCGCTCCTGATATCATAGATGAGCCTGTTTCGCCTCTTATTCCTACGGCCGAAATGCCCCTTACACCAGGCTTCCCACAGGCCAAAGAGACTGTCAAAGTTGACATAGCCTGTCCCAAGCCGAACGAGGAATCCATGGTCAGCGATGACGGTCCCGTTTTTCGGGCTACCCTCAAAGCTCTTGAGCAAAAGACAGGCAACATGAGAACTCAGATGAAGAAAGTTCTGAAGAAAGCAGAACATGCGCACTCTTGTCAGAGTGAAGCCAACGATGCTTTCACCGCATTCGTGGATGCTTTGCGAGAAGCTGCAGCAACCAATGCAAACGCCGTCCAACCTGCTTTGACACATTACTTCGATAAGATTGCTAGGGAAATCTTAGCGTATGAGCGACAAAACACTCATTACTTACAGAAGATCATCATCGAACCGGTAACCAAATTATACCAAGTGGACATCAAACAAGCCGAGTCGAAGAAACGAGACTTCGAGGAGGAAAGCAAAGATTATTATGCATATGTGTCCCGTTATTTGGGACAGCGTCAGGATTCGGTCAAGGCGAAGAAGCTTGCGGAGGCCGATTCCAAATACCAAAATAAGCGACGAAACTTTGAGCTTAAACGATTTGACTACTCTAGTTTCATGCAGGACCTTCACGGCGGGCGCAAGGAACAGGAGGTTCTGTCTCATCTGACAAGGTTCGCTGATGCTCAGACACGAGCTTTTATGGATGCTGCGAAGAAGATTGAGTTTCTTCTACCCCAATTGGAAGCTTTGTCCAATGAAGTTCAAGAGGCCGACAAGGAATATCAGTATCAACGAAGAGAGCGTGAGGAAAAGAGACGTCTTCTTGAAAAGAGCAACACACCATACAAGGAACCCGAGCAAACTAGCACTACAAGCAATATGCCCATCGGCTCCGCCACCAATGGCAATGCAGGCAATACCTCGGATTCAGATCTGGGTCGTGCTGACAGCACTGGGTCTCAGCTCAATGCCGGATCGGTGAATGTTCCATCAGGTGTGGAGTTATCCAGATCTCCAGGCAGTCTTGGCCAGACAGGTGTTGGAAGCCCTGCAGCTACCTCCAAGTTCAAAGGTATTCGGGACCTTGAGGAGCGAGATAGCATGTCATCTGCCGTCACTCATCGGAAGGAAGGCCTTCTGTGGGCTCTCAATAGACCGGGAGGACATGTTGACCCTCGCAATTTGAACAAACAGGGCTGGCACAAGTACATCTCCTAACCTGAGTATGACAAGCCTTTTCTAACATGATTTATAGATTCTGGATCGTTCTGGACCAGGGAAAACTGTCAGAGTACAGTAATTGGAAGCAGAAACTTGATCTCCACATTGACCCTATCGATCTTCGTATGGCATCTGTTCGAGAAGCCCGTAATGCGGAGAGACGATTCTGCTTCGAAGTCATTACCCCTAGTTTCAAACGAGTGTACCAGGCGACCTCTGAAGAGGACATGAATAGTTGGATCACAGCTATAAACAATGCGTTGCAGAGCGCAATGGAAGGACGCAGCTACCAAGGGAAGCCAACCTCATCAAACGGCGATTCCTCTCTAAGAAGAGATATTGGCTCTGTGCTCACAGGAAAGACACAATCGCTGAGCCACGGAAATCATCATAGCACCGCTAATACTGGGATACCGAGCCGAAGGATAACCGTGGGTGCGCGACCGAGCGCAGTCAGAACCTCCAGCTCTGGGTATGACGAGAACCCTGACAGGGTACTCCAGATGGTCCGAGACAATGATCAAGGCAACCTGTGGTGTGCCGATTGTGGTTCAGGATCCAAAGTTGAGTGGGTATCGATCAATCTGGGCATTATTCTTTGCATCGAGTGCAGTGGCATTCACCGATCACTCGGAACCCATATTAGTAAGGTGCGGTCTTTGACGCTGGACATCAAGTCCTTCACCATTGATATTGTCGAACTTCTACTGCTAATCGGGAACCGGGTATCCAACATGATTTGGGAGGCCAAGCTTGACCAGTCGCTGAAGCCAACGGCACAAGCAAGCCGAGAACAGCGACTCCGATTCATCACATCAAAGTATGTAGATCGGTTGTTCGTCGAGCCCATTTCGCCCACGCTATCACGATACGGGACAGCAGACGAGACACTCCTGGCAGCCATTAAGAAGAATGAGATACAGCAAGTACTCTATGCATTGGCGCTAAAGGCAAATCCCAACACAGTTGACAAGATGAGGGGCACACATGCTGTGTGGCTCGCGCTGGCCGCTGCAGATCCAGCAGCTCCCTCACCGGGAACTCCCCACACGGTAGCCGATGCGGAAGCAAAAGCTGTGCCGTTCCCTGTGGCCGAGCTATTGGTTCAGAATGGAGCCGAGATTCCTGCAACTATGCCAGCGTTTCCTCTGGGCCGCTTCGCCCAGATCTACATTGAGCAGAAGCGTGGTCGTACGGTCATCGAGGGATCGATGGATGCAGTGCCCTCTATACCTAGTAACATGAGCCCAGCCGAGAGGCTGCAGCGAGAGAAAGAAGCCAGGTTACAGAAACGAGTTAGCACAGGGGGCAGGTTAGCCAGATCTCCCATCCCTGAGAGATAGGAGCCGGGACAGTAGGAAACACTGGCAGGCCTAAGTTCCTGTTGCTACTTTCGCAATCTTCCTCGGACACACAAACTGATCGGGAAACGATTTCGCCCCTGCAATGGGCCAATTTAACGAACGACAAACTGTATTTGGTAATGAAGGATGGTAGGTATTTTGACAGAAGACAAGGGCAGCACAAGGGAGTTTACTGGCGTTTACGTTGCTCATGGCTTTGTCCATGCCACACGAATGGGAAAGTCATTCCGGAGACTGGGGCACTTAGGAAAGAATATGGGAGAGGAGAAAGACACAAGTATATGTTATTTTGGATTGACGGTAGAAAGGAGAGTGGCACATTGAACGTGTAGAGCATCACTACGGGGCATGCTAGATCATTGGGTACCTTATTGACAGGTTGTCATTGCTGTTGCTTACCTTAGCTTTGCTTACTTACTTTATGGAAAGAGATAGGCTTGATGATATTGAATAATGGTAATGTCGAGTTGAAGCCAAGATTTGCTGCTGAAAATGCCGTGACCTGTACATGCAAGTCTGCAGTAGAGATCCGACTGTCAGGACGGTCCCTAAGCCCACTCTGTTGCTACATCTACTACTTTAACTTGCAGAGTGACCTATAGAGAGCAGTGCTATTAAAAAGCCATGGTCGAACAGGTTAGAACGTGGTGGCTCTTCATGACGCTCGTGACGGCGTCGTGTGGGCAGGCGAATGTCTCATCCTGACAGACAACGTGACTTGAAACGAGCGGACGACGATGCGAAGCAATAAGACTGGGCCATGGGGTTGACGTGCTTATCCTATTGACTTAAGGAAGATACAGTATTGGATCATCTGGAGGTTAAGCATGCATGAGCTGCTATCTCGATCTCGGTGTATGTGCATACTTACCTCCAAACCGTTATGTCCCGTCATCTCCACTGACAGCTTAAGGAGGAATCGGATGAAAGCTTGCCACCGGCAAGGCATATCGCAGCAGTTCTACTCCGTAGCGGTGGGTTTACTGAGTTAATAGAGACCTACTCCGTAGAGGAGGCTTTGCCCCCCTGGAACGTCGAGCCGAGATCCATTCTTCAGTGGATTTTTGGCGCTCGGGTACCCACCTATCCATTTACAGGTGAGCCCGAGACGAGGCGCGACCGATGCTGTCATGGACAATTTCACGAGGCGAATATGGCCGGCCATAAGCGTGACTCTCTCGCCTGCGTCGACCAAGTGAGCACTTCATGAATGAACTATTCCGACCAGATAAAATAACCTATAAATTGCTGGCATATATTTCGAGGGAGCTCAGTTTTGATCGAAGACCTGCTGAGGCTCGACTCGGCTCGACTGTGACTCAACTGAACCCGGATCGACTCATCGCATCTCGCTAGAAGTGTAATAATGTACCACTTCTAGGCAGTCGTCGCACTCAGGTACCTTAGCTTACCTTAGCTCCAGGCACCCTCCACCATCTCCCCGTCAAGAGAGTGCCACCATAACCTTTTCTTGGTCCAGGCTCAATTCACGCCCTGGTTCGCTTCCAACTTCCTCCTGTCCATAATCTTTTTCTTACATATCCTTACCCTCACTCAAAGCATCACTGTTCATCCATAGCCCCCCCCACTGACCAGCATCCTTTATTCCTGGTTGAAGACTTGTACCACCTCATCGTGAACCATTTCACCCGGTTCCTCCTTGGCTTGGCTTCACGTACAAATACTTACCCTTCCTGGCCATCGCCATGGCTCCGCAACCCGAGAAGAGCCAATTGAAGCGCCCGCGCGTTAGTCCATTCCCTTCTCTTTGGCGTTTCTGAAGAAAAGATTCACGTTCTATTCTGTTGGTGGGCAAAATGTCGGCGTTCTCGGAACTCTTGTTGCGCCTGTCGTTCCATCTCGTGTCGCGCCATCTATCGCCTACCGTTACTAACTTGCTTCGCATCGCAGGGCTCATTGCCAGATGATGAGACTGAGACCAAGAAACCTCGCCGAGCTGAGCGCCTCGAGGCTGATCCAGACAAGACCCCAATCGTCAACAAGCAACATCTGCCATCACCTCTCACACATCTTACCGATGACTCCAACGAGCTCAACAAGGAGCCAACCGCGACCCCCCCGGGACCGAAGCAACACGAGATAACCCCCAAGAAAACTGAGGACACATACTCTCAAGGCCAAGCACTATCGTCACCACCTCAAGACACTCAACCGCTCAGTCAGTTCGTCGATCGCCACCCTGCCATCTCCGACGACATCGAAGACGAAATTCGCGAAGGCGTCTGGGGATACCTCGTTCCACTTGATCCGAAGTACGGCGACAAGCCGATTGTCCTGAAGAAGCGAAGCGCATGCCCCCTACCAGACACAGTGGCCGATTCCGCCAAGCAGGATAACAGACATCACACCAACGAGAACGGCAAGTCCGCTGCGATGAAGAATGAAGAGGCCTTCGAGAAGAAGAAGGAGAAGGGTGTCTCTTCTGGTGGCTATCTGATTGGGCGACATCCCGAGTGTGGTTAGTTTTAGAATGATCTGGCCTCAGTTGATGGCAATAGCTAACTTACCAACAGACATTGTTGTCAACGACGGTATCGTGTCGAACCGCCATTGCCTCATTTTCACCGAAAATAAAGGTGACGATACTGTCGCAATTGTTGAGGATCTGTCGAGCAACGGGACGTACGTCAACGAAGCCATTGTGGGCCGAAATCAGCGCCGCGAACTTGAGGAGCAAGATGAGATTGCTGTCCACGGCAAGGCGCGTTTTGTCTTCCGCTACCCCCAGAGTCGACAGACAAGCGCTTTTCTCCAACAGTACACTCTTTTAGAGAAGCTTGGAAAGGGTCATTTCGCTGAGGTTTATCTATGCGTTGAGAAGGCCACTGGTCAACGCTTTGCAGTCAAGATTTTCACAAAGCACCCTGGCGTGGAGGATCGCTCAAAGACGGAGGGCTTGCAGCAGGAAATCGGTGTATTGATGGGGGTTAGTCACCCAAACGTTCTCTGCCTGAAGGACACCTTTAACGAACGTGATCGCGTGTATTTGGTGCTCGAGCTAGCACCAGAGGGAGAACTTTTCAACTACATCGTGATGAAGCAGAAGCTCAGCGAAGATGAGTCAAGGAAGTTATTTGTGCAGCTCTTCCAGGGCATCAAGTACTTGGTAAGTCATGACATTCCCCTTGCACGTTCTACAAGGACGCTCCAGGGCTAACCGTGCCTGCTCAGCATGAACGTAACATTGTGCACCGAGATATCAAGCCTGAGAATATTCTGCTGGTCGATAAGAACCTGCATGTAAAGCTTGCTGACTTTGGCCTGGCCAAAATTATCGGAGAAGAGTCTTTCACAACTACACTATGTGGAACGCCCAGCTATGTTGCGCCTGAGATCCTCGCAGACTCCAAGCAGCGCAAGTACACGAAGGCAGTTGATGTCTGGTCTTTGGGAGTTGTGCTTTACATTTGCTTGTGTGGTTTCCCACCTTTCTCCGATGAACTTTACTCGCGCGACTTCCCCTTCACCCTCTCCCAGCAGATTAAGAGTGGCCGTTTCGACTACCCTTCCCCTTATTGGGACTCCGTAGGAGACCCAGCACGTAAGTGAATATCATACCGAGGCTATTTTACAGTTGCTAACAATGCACAGTCGACCTCATCGACTCTATGTTGATCGTTGACCCTGAGAAGAGATTCACGATTGACCAGTGCCTTCAACATCCGTGGCTCACACAGAGTAGCCCCGGTGTGAATGACAGCACTGGTGGTCTCGTCGGAGGCATTGCAGGCCTGGAGGTCAACCGAAGAGCCCCTGCTCGTGAGCGAACCTTGCTGGCCTCTCTCAACACTGTGCAGGTCGCTGCTCAGCTTCAAGTTGGCAAGGACAAGAACCCTGTGAAGGTGTTTTCAAAGAACAAAGGTCGCGTTACCAATGTTGCAAAGGAGTCTGACCCTGCCGCTCAACGGGCACCAGACGAATTTATTGAGATGGGAGGTAAGGGCGACCAAGAATTATTCGCGGACGATGATTCGAGCATTTACCCAATAGGTGATAATGGCGAGAAGATCAAGGCGAACAAGGCCAAGCGATAAATCAGTGGGTTGGAGGGTTGGAATGTTAGAGTTGAGTTTATGCGGGATCAAGGAGTATTTGGCTTTGTTCTGGTGCTACTCTCATTGAGTTGGTATTCGATATTGATTGTTTGAAGGGGTATCCTCTATAGAGACGGTACATGGGATCATTTGGTGTCTTATATTGGATGTGCTGTTTCTGGTTGTTTCTTCGCTTGCATACATCTTGAATCACGGAGGAAAGGGGATGGATATGTTGAGAAGGGCTGCTCATCAGCCAATACTAACTTGAAAGCGTACGAAAAGTCTTGATTGATCTTTAATGCCTGCTGAAAGAACCTCGAGCAGCACTTCTATATTGCGAAATGTTACACACTTGACTTGAGATATGGCTAAGTGGAAGACATGGTAGCACGACTTTCTTGGTCTTGCAGCAAAATTGCGAGACTAAGGTGGTCAAAGATATGTACTGTGGCAGGATAACCAAGGTCTGAGAATCGGAAGACTTTTCAGTTTCCTCTCTTATTCCTGTCTCAGTCCTCCTGGAAAGCAACAAACTAGAACCACGATTAGAGGTTGGGATGACAATGCATCATCATGCCGAGCCTGCAACAGCTATAATTCGACTCAGGAGAGCATGGAAACCCTCGATAGTTTGAATTGACGATAGCTACAAGGCTTGTTCAAGATAAAATTGTCGAGAGCTGAGACTGATGTGATGCACCATTCAACCACATTCAACTTACACAGGTGTCTCTTATCTCCACGTGACTTTATCGCTTAGCGCCCACACATACAACCAGGTTGGAGAAAACCTATCTGGCGGGGTTCTCAAGGCCCCACCAGAGAGGGCTATTCGTCTGGGACGAGAAACTTCACATTTATCCGCTTGTCGACCTTACGAACGCCTCGAGATCGTCCCCCCGCGCGTCCCCGGAGTTCGCTTCTTTTCCTGTTGCTCTATCCTCGTCCGCACCGCCCAAGCCGGAACGAGTTACTCGACCCCATCGCCGCGACCGAAATCTTGATATCGAACTACCATTCCCGCGAGGGAGTCAAAGGCAGCAAACATGGCCGAAACCAAGACTGTCGGCCAGCCCACTCTGGTCTTTGTCGATGGATCCTTCGAGGACCTCGCTGCCGAGATGGCCGACTACCTTAAGGCTGAGGATGCCAAGCAGCTTCTGAGCCAGGAGAAGCCCCCTTCTCAAGAGGATGTCATTTCCAAACTAGTCTCGGCCTCTGGAGCCCTCAACACTGTCCCCGAGAAGGAGTATACCGCCGCTTCTAACCTCATGACCCATCTTGTCCTGATGTCCTCCGACCCCAAGAAGTTCTTGCCCACTCTCTGCACTACTTTTGCCAAGCCTCTCCTCAACTCTCCCGTCCACGGCGCCGGCCTGTCACTCAACGCCCTGACCACTGTCTTTAACCTGCTCGACCCCGGCGACCCCGTCCGTGCCCGCGTCTTCATGGAAATTCTCAAGTTTCTGAGAGCCCACGGCATGTTTGAGAGTCTGCGCACATATCTCGATAAGCTACCCGAATGGCTTGCTACCTGGAGCACCGACGCCGATTTCCAGCGAAAGATTTATGAGGAGGTCGCCGAGGTTGCCATTGAGGCTGGCGAGGAGCAGTAAGTTGTTCTATTATGTGTACAGTGTGCGCGAGTGTTTCTGCTGGCGACTTGGGATTTAGCCTGGAACCATTCCTGGGAATGTCTGCAGACACTTATCGCACCTGTATGGTTCATCTGCTGAACAACCTGCTAAACATCTGACAGACAAGCCTACGAGTACGTCGTCAAGGCTCTCCGAACATTCGACGGCGATGCCATCTCCTCCGAGGAGGCCCAGCGACTATCTCTCCGTGCCGTCAAGAAGGCACTCACTTCCAATAACCACTTCCTGTTTCAAGACCTGCGGGAAATTCCAAGCGTCCAGGCCCTAAGCGACTCACACCCTGTCTATTCGCAACTCCTCGATATCTTTGCTGAGCAGGACCTGGAGGATTACAACGACTTCAACGACGAGCACCAGGGTTGGGTTGAGAAGGAGAAGCTCGACCACGAGAAGCTTCACCGCAAGATGCGCCTCCTGACTTTCTCCAGCTTGGCTGCCTCCACCCCTAGCCGCGAGATCGAGTACTCCAAGATCACCAAGGCTCTCCAGATTCCCGAGAACGAGGTTGAGATGTGGGCCATTGACGTGATCCGTGCCGGACTTGTTGAGGGCAAGCTTTCCCAGCAACGCCAGAAATTCCTTGTTCACAAGGTCACATACCGCGTCTTTGGCCAGAAGCAGTACCAGGAGCTGGCCAACCGGGTTGACCACTGGAGGACAACCCTGCAGAACGTTCTGGGCGTTTTGCGCCAGGAGCAGGCCAACGCCAAGGCACAGAAGGAGCGCGAGATCCAAGAGTTGGAGCGCAAGGTCGCCAACGCCGGCGTTAGCGGAAACCAAGATGGTGGTAGACGCCGACAGAACCAAAACCGGGAGCCCCGGGAGAGGACAGAAGATGACGACTAGACGAGGCAAAGCAGAGAAGGATATGCCAGGACATGACTAAAAACAAGACTAGAGCAGTCGTGGGGAAGAAAAATGAGGGGGCTTTTTTTCTGGGAATAGGGGACATTGTTATACCTGCTTTGTGTTAATACATCGTTGGGCATATGAGAGAGAGAATCCAGCGAACGAATGGTTGCTAATGCGAATGGCGTAGCCGGTTTCATGAGCATATTGGTCTTCTACCTTCCCAGCATTTAGGCGAAGATAGTGTCACGGCACTCTTCTTCGAAATAGAGCAAAAATTCAATGCATGTTAAACACAGAGCGAGTCTTGTGTGAAGGAGGCGTGTAAGGGGCGTTTTGTTATTATATTGTACATATTTTATTGACCGCCGTGTCCTTTTTGAAGCAACAGAAGGGAGACATTAGAATGATGACATGAACTTTTTGTGAGGATCTGGGTTGTGCATTCGTCCTATGAACCAGTTAGTGATATCTTCACAGTCAATGAATCTGTGAGCAGCATCACAATACAACGCAAATGAGAGTAGACAAAGTTTTCATGGCAGGAATGGCACTATCATTGCACAATCCTTCGACAGTAAATACTGAGAATGGGCACATAAATAAGCCCAGCTAGCCATTGCGTCGATTGACAAGGACAACATAGCCTCCAGTTCCCACCAGATTGACGACCACGAAAGGCCAGAACTTGACCTCGTCATTGCGACGGGGCTTTGGCGGTTGTGAAGAATAGAAACGGCTGCTTCGAGAAGCCAGAGAAGAGGATGTGAAAATGTTGCTACAGCCCACTTTACAAGCTCAACCTCAGATCAGCTCTTATCAGATCAAACGCAATGTAACTAACATCAGCGATCACCTCGACAGAAAGATACAAAGTATTTTGACAAAATTTATTCTCTCATAGGCTAATTGTAGTCCTTGATCGGATTGCCTCCACCGTTCGAATATAGCGAGAACCTCCCAGCCCATGGACACAACCTTGATCAGCGGCAAGTGATGATTCCTTGCGATACATATAATACAGTTCCTCCAGATCATATGCTGGACATACTCCTGAAACCCGACCTCTGACATAGGCTCAGACTTGCTCCAAAATTCCTACCGACATCTTCATACGTAGCCTGGCAACGAACGACCTCATCCCAACTGGCAATGACATGATAATTCTCGAATACAGGCTTGCACCCATTATTCATAGTTCAGCGTGACAATTGGCTTGTAAATGACCATGGCAGTCGAGCCGAAGAATTCGCCATCGGCATTGCCAATCTTGCTGAGTCTGGGTGTGATCTGAATCCCAACGACTGGCTTCCCGCCCCGGATGCCACTCCTGTGGCGAACAATGAGGTCGTCAAAGTCATCGCTCCCTTCCTCGATGCCCCAGTCTGTCACGAAGAATGCCCTCGACTCGAGGAAGTAGTTGTTCAACTTGACCGCTTTGTCGACCATGTTTTTAAGCTTCTCTTCCGCCTTGTGTTCCTGGGCAGGGTCCATGAGGATGGCTAGGTCATTTTTCATTCTGCTGACGATGCCCATAGCCTCTTTCTGGTTGTTTCCGTCGAACTGCTTGTTCAAAAGGTTGGCTGTGTGAGCTTTGACACGACTCAGTTCTGGCATGCTCTCGCAATCGATCTCTGTGCTTTGTTATTACGTTACAGTAAAATGTGGATAAGTCGGAGGTCATACTAGAGATGTCCAAGCAGAACAACTGGAAAACTCTGCCTGCAGGACCACCAAAGGTGGCTGCTTCACCTTGAAAAATGTAACGAACAAGGCACCCCCAGATATACTGCTCAAAATGGAACTCAGCCAGGGTGATGTCTTTTTTTTTGCTCCTTTTTGAGCGCGTCGACCACGATGTGGTTTGCCTCCCGAGGTGCTGCCTTTCGGTAAGGCTTTACTGTGAGGACCTGAGCAACGAAGGTAAAGATGCCGGATCTGATACCGTCCCAGGCACGTACGACCTCGTCATCGGGCACCTTGAACGCATCATTGAAGTCGGGGTCTCTCTCCTTTTCCATGGTAGCTATTTCCCTTCTCAACGAGTCGGCATAGACCTGCCTGTCGTTGGCATAAGCCTGTGCCTCCTTGAGGTTTCTGGTGAGATCAGCGTTGTCGTTAAGCAGTCTGTTATTTCTCTTCACGGCCGCGGCGAGTTCCTTTTCACATTGTTTGAGCTTGGAGGTGCTATCGTCCGGTGAACTAGCCTGGAGGAGTTGGCGTTCAGGGGAAGCGATTTTCTTCTTGGCCGCGTCAAGCTCAACCGCGAATTCAGTCTCGCGCAGAGTGACTGAAATTCGTTTCTGGACAGACGCCAAGCCTTCATGGAGGCTTCCAATGCCAGGAAGGTCGTCCGAGGGCGAATCATCAATGTGCGAGAGATCCGGCGTGACTGGCCTGGGAGTGGCAGCATTGTTGCTGGCGGTCGCAGACTTGTTGGTCTTAAGAACAATCTTCCGCACCTTTTTGTTGGGAGAGTCGGCTTCTTCGTCGGAGGATGATCGTCTCTTAAGCACAGCGGACTGGTTCAAGGTGGGAAGAGGAGAAGTCTCGACCGCAGGATCAGAGCTGGAGCGCACTGTCTCATCCTTGACATGAATTGATCGAGATCTCGCGGAAGACACGGAGCGGTAGCGCGGGACGATTGGCTCGTCAGAGCCGCTTTCAGGATCCTTGAAACACTTGGGAGCCGCAGCTCGCGAGGGGACGCTCTCGTCTGTCAGGAGTCGTGAACTCCATGGCTTTTTGACGCGATGCGATGGAAAGTGAAAGAGCAAGAAGCCAGCGAATCAAAGATATCTAGCTTCGCAGGGGAGAAGAGCGAGAACGTGAGTGAAATGATGAGGAGTGGAGGAGAAAGTTATGAGCTTTTATGCGGCCCGGGGCTGGCAGTGATGCAGAGAAGAGGAGGAGAACAATAGCAAGCCGAGCTGACACTGGCAGGGCGCTGCCGCCCAGTTCAACAATAGGATATCAACAGGCTCTTTTGATTCAAAATGGCCAAGATCAGGTAGCAGTGAGGAACAATACAGAAACCTGTGCTTGACATATATGTCAGTAGGCAGTGTACCCAAGGCTGTAGTTAGGAGTGAGTCTACAGAATTGCGTTTTATGGTCTACGGCTCTCTACCTGGGGTTCCAAAAGCTGTTATAATCAGTAGGTAATCAGCGTAGAAATTACAAAGTTTGTAAACGTTTTCGTTGAGCAGCCTCTTTATTTAACTCATCGTCGGTATTCCTCTTCGTAGGTACCACAATCAAGCATATCATCATTTGGCTTTTAAAGTTTATAACGTCGAGGGTAAGTTGGCAATACACTGTAAAATCTCCTTATTCTTTCCAAGTTACTGTATCTGCTGAGGTTGTCATTGACTTTCATTGACTACCTAGGGATTGACGCGTGTCTTCGCTCCTGTGGATCAGTACCTATCTGTCGTGCCGTTCGTTTCGATGCGTTCGTCCCGCTGGTACCAATTAACGTTAGCAATGATACCTAGGCATTAGGAAAGAGAAGCAAAGTAACGCGAGCTAGTTTTAGGACTGGCGATCGAAGCTTGATCACGCTATTGATATGTCTTTGTAGTAGCATTTGGGTTCCGTAGCCTAGAATGTGGAATGCTTCGCTACTGATCGCTGGATCTCTCGTTGTTAGCAGGATCAAGTGCAGTTTTTGGAGGATTTCACAATTCCTGCAAGGATATGAAGCTGCTGTCAATTATGAGAGAGACCAACCTGAGCCTTTACTTCAAAGAGACCGTGCTTTCATGCTGAATATATTGTCGCCTCATATAGGATCTCCCTCCCCCAAAGGAAGCCACCGCATTCGATGTGATATGAGTTTATCACACTTGGAGTTACTCCCAGTCTCTGCCTCAAAGGGGGAACTTGTCACATGGCTGTAGTCAATTCACATGGGCCGGAATAACACCTTGCAGTCTTAGTTATTCCACAAACAGCAAAGAGTGAAAGCACTGACGATCACTGCAATAATTCCGCTGCAATTTCCGCCTGATGTCAACAGCAGGAATAACACAATGTTGACGATTGCTTGTATAGGATAGTCCTCGAAAGCAGAGGCCGCGATCACTGACTGTCTCATACAGATTGACGAGACCAGCAGATGATATTAATAGATACGAAGACTTACGGTTGGGAACGCGTGTCTCGAAATGCATTGTAGACGAACAGCCAATCCGAACTAAGCAAATGTCCTGGAATGGAGATTAATCCCAGGTCGTCGGGAGTATCCATATGGCTTCAAGTCTTCCTATTGGATGAAGCATCCAAGTGCCGACAGCCGCGGTCCGCCCTGTCTTTGCTACTGTCAGGGCAGCGTTAGGGGCTTGGCTTCAAGACGGAGCCTCGCAGCTAAGCTTCTGCTCACTGAAACTTCAGCGGGATGACCGATGTCCACCCCAGCCAGTACCTGCCGTGATTGGCCAATCCCCTTCTAGAACGACCATTATCAAAAATTACCCAAGACCGACTAGACTGTCTTCGTCGATTTGACCTCCCCGTTACCCATGCACCCACTCTCGATTCAACGCCGCTTCTCACTTGGAATTTTGTCTCTCACCGCCCAACTTATTCTCTTCAGCCTCTTGTTGTTTTCGGCATTTGGGTCGCTCGCTTCTCTTTACCACATATCGGCTTGTCTAACTTGGAGTATCTCAAGCGCGCTGTCGTTCGAATGAAGGTGTCATCATCGTCCTCGTCATCCGCATCGCAATCTTCTCGTTTTAACCTTGACCTGAAGTCGCGTTGAATCTCTACCGCGCAGAACATACCAAACAAACAAGCTCGACTCGGTCCCTTCCTCTCGAAAGAAGGACAAAATGGAGCCAGGATTCGTGGGATGGGTGATGGAGCTTACGGCCCTGGCGGCCCCCTTTTTCATCGTCATGTCGCCCATCCTCTCCTACGCCGACCAAATTATCTCCATGTACCGAAATAAGACCAGTGCGGGCTTCTCGCTCGACATCCCTCTCATCATGCTTGTCGCGTCTTTCCTGAGGTTCGATCTCTTCTGTCGCGACATGATTAGCACGGAATGTAGCTGACCCGCACTTCCTGAAACAGAATCTTCTACTGGCCCCAAGCGCAATACGATACGAGTCTGCTCCTTCAGTCGCTGCTGATGGTCATTGTCCAAATGGCTCTCCTGAAAGTCGCCCTGGACTACCGACCTCCGCCAACTACCAAGGGTGGCGAGGCCGGCTTGCCATTTGCCGGTGCTGATGATGGTTTAATGGGCTTCCAGCGCCCTTACAACTTCTGGCAATGGCGATCCCCTCGACGGTGGGGTCTTGTCTTCATTTATATGTCGATCTGTTCGGTCTAACTGGTTATAGATACTGGCATGCTATTATGTATTTTGCGGCTGGTCTTGTGTTTTGGGAGCTTCTCCTTTCCCAGATGCCTGGATTATACGCCGTATATGCGAACACCATCGGATGCATTGGACTCGGCGTGGAAGCGACTCTCCCTATCCCCCAGATCTTGGTCAATATGCGATCCAAGTCATCTAAAGGTCTAAGATTATCGGTTCTGGCTGCTTGGATTGGCGGTGATACCATGAAGCTTTTCTGGTTCTTTACATCAAAATCCGGAATTCCTTGGTCGTTCAAGATTTCGGGCATGTTCCAGGCTTCGTGCGACTTCTTACTTGGTTTCCAGTACTTGCTTTACAATAGATCCGACGAACCAGCGCAAATCAAGGAACACCCCATGGTCGAGTGGGAAACACCCAAGTCAACTACACGAAGTCATAGCCGGAGTCTTACCCCCACGCGACGACCTGCACCATTTGTTGGCGCCGGAGAGGCCAAATAAGCCGTTCAAGCCTAAGCCTATGGTTATATAAATGATCTAAATGACAGTGAATGTTGGGTCTTGATGCATACGTCTGAATAGAAACCTGCCGGAGTGGAAAGTCGCCAGGAACGTCAGGATAAGAGAGGAGGTTCTTTGAAAGAGATGGGTAAGACGCGATGCTAGCTTGAAATGGAGGTGAGGTTCAGTCCTGGCGGAGTCAGAAAAGCCGAGTCCAAGAGCTGAGCGACCACAACAAGAAGACGTTTTGAGTGACATTGCGATACCTTGCTCGTCTTGAGCATTTCCTGTCATCTCAGAGGACCCCGGGTCTCAGTTTTGGGCTGGGTCTTGCGGATCCTGGCTTGTTTTTTGAAACAGGAACAAGGCAAAGTCCCACCACCGTTATATTGTGATAGCGGAATACATGCCCGGGGTATCTACCAAATAGCTAAATGCGCATCTTGTGCGGTATCATCGAGGAGATACAATAGAACATTGATTAATATGAGTATATATAATACCATAGTCACTACTCTTGTCTGTATGTCTGTTCAGTCTTGCTCTGTGTTGGTCTTGCATCGGCCAACACTGCAGGTATCAGGATATCTCAGCCTCACTACTCACTACACCCACAACCGTGCCAATTACCAGCCCCTTTACTTACTATAGGTTTCGCCACTCAACGTCAACTTGTTCAAGATATAAATATAATCAATATTGACATTGTTTGCATGCTACTGACCGCAGACTCGCTCAATTCCTGTATTGTTGAGCCATTCGCATATTATTCTGGCTTGTCGAGTCCTCTGTGGTGCAACACTGCCGTAGCAGTGGCACATATTGACTTGGCCACCGTTCTTACACAGACAGGCCTCTGCAGGTCAACAAATGCCCAGATCAGCCCATCACCGAATTGCATTATTTTCCTGGGCTCTGTTCCTCGAAACTCAACTCGTTCAGCTAGCTTTTACCTCTTATCTTTGTGCTCCTTCATCTTCTTCTTCATTCATCGCAGGTTGTGGTTGGTAGGTTGCCTCTCCATGGTTGTCGCATAGTTGGTCGCCCAGCAACTAACCAAAAATCGCAGGTTGATAATATCCGTTATCCTTAACCACCATTCACCAAGCCTGGAAACAACTGCGCAACTCGTTTGACTGGGTACTAGATTCTCCATCTCCTCGTAACTTGAGGACTTATGGAATTAGACTGTGAATCACAGTCGAAACCTACTATATTCTTTCCCGCCTCTTTTCATCCTCACCCCAACTTCTTCACATCCACACTTCGCATCGCAGCTCTATATTATATGCGTTTTCACCCATCTCAGTCACATCTTTGTTGCCCTTTAATTCCAGGTAAGCAGTAAAGTATTTACTTTCTACTCGTCACATCATCGTATGATTTCCTCATTTCATCTTATCCCCGCACTCGAGTCTCTATAACCTCCTCTTCTCTTCTCATCCCAACCACACATCACCATCACCGTCATCATCATCATCATCATCATCATCATCATCATCATCATCATATTGCAACAATCTTTCTTCTTCCCTCCAACACTTGTCTCTGACTTATCAAATATCACCGGCACTCGAGTATCCGCTCACCTCTCCCACTCTTAGCAAACAATCTACTGTTGATTCCTTGATCAAGGTCAGTTTCAACTTGGCTACACCAAGCACTATCCCATTCCTCAAGTACATTTACCTTGATACGACTTCTCGGACATACCATCAACGCGTCTCTTTAGAATTACTGTTCACGTCGACTGATAGTCCTCAGACACGTTCCGCCGAAGCCATGGCACCCGCAAATGCCAAAGCCAACTACAAAACCTACGAGGCTCAGGCCCGTATGGTTCGTGCCATCGTAGCCGCTCATCCCGACGTCAAGTGGAACTACAAGGGTAAGAGGACGAATTCCTTATATCTTGTCGCACTTGTTTCTGAAGGTCTCTTGTGGCCTTGAGCCCTTACTCTTTGTGTCCCCTCCCCATAACGCCGAGTCTGCAGGAGGAGGATTGACTCTGCCCCAGAAATCGCCGCTTGTTACGGCTCTGACATGACGGACCATGCTTTGAATCATCGATTCCGCAAGGTTCGGGCTACTGTCAGCATTATCCATGCGGCCCGTGAGAAGGGTCTTGATGTCAAGGATTTAACCACCGACGAAAACCTCCTCCCTACCACACAGGGAGCTATTGACAAGAACAGTACGATTCCCCGCCTGATTGCCTTTTCTCCAATATCATTATCACGATTTCTCGTCATGAGCTTCCACTGACTCATTCTTCATAGATATCGCCAAATACTTTGGCCAATCTACCGCAGATGGCATCCAGTTCCAGTTTCGGACCATCAAGAAAGACGCCGAGGCTCTTCGTTATGCCGCTAACAATGGCGGCGATGTCGCCAATTGCCTCAGCCTTGGGACCGCGTCCGGGCTGCCCAACACTCCGTCCAAACCGACTCCCTCGCGCCAGCCTGGAAGTCGATCGGGCAAGGGGTCCAAACGCAAGACTTCTTTTCCCCCCTTGAATCCCATCAAGCGTTCTGGCTCAGAAGATGAAGACGACGATGAGCTCAACTTTGATGGCATGGATCATACTCCCTCGAAGAAAGTCAAGACGGCTGGCCGCACTCCTCGTGGCCCTACACCCTCTCGTATAGCTGCCAGGAAGGCCGCTGCTACTATCGCCGACGCTTCTGCGCAGTACAATGACAGCGAGTCTCCGTACGAGGATGCCCCTACTCCAACCCCAGGTCCTACTTCGGCTCCTGTCGGTTTCACTGCTGCAGCGCCCCCTTCTTCTGAGCCTGTTGCTCCAACCTCCATCTTTGGCAACGTAGAGCGTAAGCCTCAGCCACCCGTGGCCGGAAATTCTGGTCTCGACATGAACAACTCAGTTGGCTTTGGATATCCCGACATCTTCTCAGCCGCGGCAACCTATCGCGCTCCACCTCCCGATGACTCGTCCTACATGGAATGGGGCGACGGAGAGATCTGAACTCTCGATCTCGAACCGCGATCTCTGACTTGAGCATTAGCTGATGCCGTTGACAAAGGTTGACGGATACAGTACCAAAATATGGATGAAAGCTCTGCAGAGTGTACTATACAACATACCACAAAAGCACGAATGCGGAGCCGGTCCTTTTTGTTGGCGACATATGGCTCGATCGGCTTTTACTGCCTTGCTGCCGGTATTTTGATCATATTTCATGCCCTAGCCCCTGTTTTTCCCAGCACAGATACCCCTTTTTCCCGCAACACAAAAGCATTCAGTTCTTTCCTTTGACACCAGGGCTACTTACCCGGTCGCTTAGTAAGGGTTCATTTGGGCATGAATAGTATGGGGTATGTATGAATTCTAGCTAGCTATTGTGCTCACTTCAATAAACAACATGAGTCTTGAAATGTGGTGCCCTGTAATTTATGGCTGTGACATACCCATCATAGTGCAAATACCATGATGAGCCAAAAACCACCGCGTCAGGTGCAGGGCAGCAATTATCGGGCAAGATTATAGTAAGAATGTCTCGTCTTGGGGCTCTGATCCGAGTCATATCTTTCAAGCTGAGTATCGAATTGCCTTGACACGTCGTGGATTCAGTAGTATTTCGTGGCTCGCATGAGACTAGCCTCGCTCAGGAGTTGCTTGATTTTGTTTGACCTTCTTTTTCACTGCCATGTATACGTCTCTTAGGATAGACATGTCCTCAACTTAACAAAAGCTGCCACAGGGCATCTCTTTCCACAAAGTCATGATGAATCACGTTGACCAGCCAATAATAATCCTTGATGCCGCTCAAAAGTTTCTCACTCTCAGAACCCCGACGGTACACCTTGGCCCATTCACCCCAGATTCCAAAAGCCTCCTCGCTCCAAGCTCGGAAACTAACCTCCTCAATAATAGTAGGCGTGATGATCTCCTTTCCGGAGAACACACCCCATGTCACGGCATTTGTAGACGGGCCGGATTCCGTCAAACCGTTCACGTGATCGCTGCTGTCCGATGAGAGATAATCTCCCCGTGCATTGCTGGCGTAGAAGCATACGGAGTCTTGCAGCTCCGGCGATGTAAGCTTAGCCTTGAGAGTGTCCCATTCGTTGGCGGGGATGAAGAATTCGACGAACGACTTCTGAAACACAAAGCCGTTGGGTGGACCCCAGCCAAAGGTGCCGTCGCGGGATCGCAAGCCGTTGACGGCAGGCTGCGAGGCGACAGTCCACCAGCCCTTGCGGTTAAGTTGCAAAAGGTTAGGTTGAATGGTTGAACTCTCAGCCCGAAGCTCCTCCTCACTCCAAGGGATGGCGGAGAGCTCCCCCTGGATATGCTTGACGAACAGGTCGTTGATATCCTGCCGTGTCTCGGGGTAACCCCAAAGTTTGACAGCCTGTGTTACAGACATATGGAGGCTCACGCCGTATCCGTCAATCTCACCATAGGCGGGGGATCGGGCGTCACCAAAACGACCGTTGGGAAAATCATCCCACGTCGCCTCGCGGCCCAAAACGCCTTCGCCCTCCGAAATGGCGAGAGTGTTTGCACGGGTATTGATTGCTTCGGCACGCACACCGGCCTCCTGTCCAGTAGCCTCCCACTCGGGATATATCGCTGGCCTATCACCAACAATCACACGATTGTGGGGGTCTGAGGCAACAGAAGAGTGTCTTCTTGACTGCCGGGAGCGCGAGTGGCTGCTAGAACGCATGTTGGCGCTGCCATTGATCTGTAGCGAGGGGATGGCAAGTTCGTCCACTGCAATGGCTTCTTCGTTCTCTGGAGGGTCAGGGATGAGATTCGCCCGCTCCAGAATGAAAGATACGGCCTTCTCCAGGTTGAGCGTGTAAAAGTGGAAGCCTTTTGGACCTGGTGTCTTGGACTTGATGTCCTTGATTTTGTCTATCAATTCACTGACGACATCCACCCCGACCATCTTTACCCGTTCATCATTACCTTTGACAGCGTCGAGGCGTGCGAGGAGATGGTCTGGAATCTTGGCATGGCTCAGCTTGGTCGTGCGCTTGATCATCTGGTAGCTCTGGATTGGCATGAGTCCTGGAATGATGGGAATGCCCTTGAAGGCACCGCTGGGGTGCTCCCTTAGTGTGGTCTCGAAGTGATCGTATGCTTCGATGTCGAAGAAAAGCTGGGTTTGGATGAAGTCGGCACCAGCCTGCACCTTTTGCACGAGGTAAGGAAGATCATGCTCCAAGCTTTGTCCGAGAGGATGGCTCTCTTCGGCATGTCCCTCGGGGTAGGCAGCAACACCAATACAGAAGTAGTCTCCATGTGTCTTGCGGATATATCTGACTAGATCGATAGCCCAGTTGAAGTCCTGGCCACCGTCATCTTCTGAATCTTTTGGGTCGCGGTATTCTTCTCTTCGTGGGGGATCACCTCGGAGGGCCAAAATGTTCCTGATTCCCAGTGCTTTCGCGTCTGAAAGCGCCTCATCGATCAATTTCTTGCTCATATTGGTGCATGTTAGGTGTAGACAAGTTGTAAGTCCGACCTCTCTCTGACACAGCTCGGCCAATCCAAGTGATTTTTGGGATGTACTGCCGCCCGCACCCCAAGTGACATTCACAAAGAGCGGTCGAAGGGCACGCTCCATTCGGTGAAGACGGTCTCGCAAGTTGGAGAAGCCCATGGCGGTCTTGGGCGGGAAGAATTCGAGAGAGAAGTATGTGCCATCAGCTGGCAGAGCAGCGACGCGATCGGTGATCTTGTCCATTGCGACGGACGGTTGGAGTTATCTTGACGGTCCAATGATTCGTGTTTATTCGTGGTCTGTGAATCGAGGAAATTGTAGACTCGAAGTTGGACGGATATCGTCGGGGGGTACTCGAACTGTCAAATCGTCGATGATGGATTGAGTAGAAGAGGAGGAGAGTCGCGATAACGGAAAGGGCAGTTAGCTCAAAGCTGGCTTGTCGCTCTCTCTTGTCGATTAAGAGCTATCGCCCTCAGAAGAAGACGGGAGTGGCTCTCGACTCAAGGAGATAACTCGGAATGAGACGAGTCGAGTCGAGTCGAAGACGTTGGGCGTTATCCAATTCTAGATCGTGGAGGGGACAAGTTTTGTGGCGCAAAGTTAGCGGGGTACATCATTTTGCACACCTGATTGTTAGTGGCCTTCAGCGACCGTTCTCGGGTTGGCCACTGGACGTTAGCAGCCATGACGCACCCGACGGTACATGGAGACGGCTATTGTGTAAGTGGTGACCCATGATGTGGCCCGAGCTTTACCTAAATTTCAACCACTTTACTTACTAACTAGGTAGCTGTCGCTTGCAGAGCACAACAGAGCCTAAGTCTCGAGTGTAAACGTCCCATCTACACCCAATTCGACCCAATCGATGCGGTTCTGGATCGTATCATGCCTGCGTACCAATGCCAATGCTGCACCAAAGGCTCATGAGCTGCGGCACGGCTCGGCGCGCTTTGTCTAGCCTCTCCTCCAGCTCAATTCGACATCCGATAATCGCCCACACTAAAACTACGACTCTTGGAGCAACCTCCCGACGGTTCTACGCTATCGACCTTATTTCAATAGACGAAAAATGGCGCCAGAGGTGGAGGGAGTCTCATGAGACTTCCAAGGTCTCCGAAAAGGGGACAGATGGCCAAGATAAGCATTATGTGCTGCCAATGTTTCCATATCCCTCGGGCACCCTCCATCTGGGTCACTTGCGAGTATACTCCATTGCCGATGTCGTCGCTCGATTCCGGAAATTAAGGGGCGAAAAAGTCATGTTACCTATGGGATGGGATGCCTTCGGTCTACCAGCTGAGAACGCTGCAATTGAACGAGGAGTTGCCCCAGAAAAATGGACAACAAGTAACATGGCCAAGATGAAGGAGCAGTTGGAACTCATGAATGGGAGTTGGGATTGGGATCGTGTAGGTTCTGTCCCACGTAGATCATGATTGCTGCTCTAATATACCTTTTAGGAGTTATCGACTTGTGATCCCGGATTCTACAAACACACACAGAAGCTATTCCTCATGTTGCACGAGAGAGGTCTTGCCTACCAAGCCGAAGCTGAGGTCAACTGGGACCCTGTGGACAAAACAGTTCTTGCAAACGAGCAGGTGGATGCTAACGGCAACTCGTGGAGGTCCGGTGCCAAGGTTGAGAAGCGCAAACTCAAGCAGTGGTTTTTCCGCATCTCTGAGTTCCGGGAAGCCCTTCTCGAGGAGCTCGAGGCACTCGCAAAGGAAAATGCTTGGCCGGAGAGAGTTTTGGCCCAGCAGAAGAATTGGCTGGGCAAATCAACCGGCGCTTCAGTCAAATTCCCCGTTCTAGCCATGGGCCACGATATTCATGCAGCGATCGAAGTATTCACCACTCGGCCTGATACACTCTTTGGCGTTCAGTATGTGGCTCTTGCTGCTAGTCATCCGATCGTAGCTGAGCTCGCTGCTTCGGATCCTAAACTACAAGCTTTCATCGACATCATCCCTGGTCTACCTGCGGATTCCAAGGTCGGTTATCTGTTGCCTCACCTGCGTGCTATTAACCCACTTGCTTATCATGAGGAGACTCCCGATGCCACCAAGGTCTCGCTGCCTGTTTATGTTGCACCATATGTCTTGGGTGATTATGGTGAAGGCGCTGTTATGGGTGTTCCTGGCCACGATCTGCGTGACAATGCATTCTGGAGAGAACACCACTACGATGTGCCAGTCCGACAAGTTCTCTCTGCATCAGAGGATGAGTCAACAACGGCTATGAAGAACGAGCCTTTTGTCGAGCATGGCGTCATGACCGAACATAGCGGTTCCTTTAGGGGCAAGAGTTCAGTGGCTGCTGGCGAAGAAGTTGTCAAGCTGCTTGAGAAGGCTGACCTTGCAAAGCGTGTCGACAAGTGGCGTCTCCGAGACTGGTTGATCAGCCGACAAAGGTACTGGGGCACTCCTATTCCCATCATTCACTGCCACTCCTGCGGCCCGATTCCTGTGCCTGACGAACAACTTCCTGTAAAGCTTCCTGATGTGGACTGGGCAGAGACGCGTAATGGAAGTCCTTTGGAGTCGTCTCCTGAATTTGTCAATACCATTTGTCCCAAGTGTGACAGCCCCGCTCGACGAGATACAGACACCATGGATACATTCGTTGACTCGAGCTGGTACTATGCTCGGTTTGCTGATCCCCATAACCAGGAACAGCTATTTTCTCCTGAAGCTGGCAGAACACTTCCCGTCGATACCTATATCGGTGGTATCGAGCATGCGATTCTACATCTTCTTTATTCCCGCTTCATCTTCAAGTTTTTGGCGTCAACCTCTCTGCTTCCTCAATACAATGAGGAAAACTACAAGTCTGCGGAGCCTTTTAAGCGCCTCATCACTCAGGGCATGGTCCATGGCAGAACATACATCAACCCTGACAACGGCCGCTTCCTCAAGCCCGATGAAGTTGACCTGACTGATCCCAATCAGCCCAAGGTGGTATCATCTGGAAAAACGGCCGATGTCTCTTTCGAGAAGATGTCAAAATCAAAGCACAACGGGGTGGACCCCTCAGAGTTCATCTCGAAATACGGTGCTGATGCTACTCGCGCCCACATGCTGTTCCAAGCCCCTGTTGGTGACGTGCTCAACTGGGACGAGGCCAAGATCTCAGGAGTCACCCGCTGGCTTCAGCGACTCCACGATCAGATTGTAGCCATCGCTTCAGAAACCTCTGATCAAACAACTACCGCCCGAGAATATCTTGTCGAGAAACACAAGAGTCTCGCTTCTGCGTCCACGGAAGAGCTTAAGCAGTGGGATGCTGAAGGAGCCATTTGGCGCCATCTCCAGCGAACCATTACAACAATCACTACGTCTTATGAGGAAGTATATTCCCTCAATACTGTGGTATCGGATCTTATGATCCTGACTAATACCTTGGCTGAAAATGATGCTGCCAGCCCGATTGTCAAGCATGAAGCAGCTCGTGCTCTTACTTCTATGATGGCACCCATCACGCCCGCATTTGCCGAGGAATGCTGGGCCCTTCTCCGCCCCTCCGCATCCTCAATCTTCTCGTCCACCAGCTTCCCTGTGCCGGACAACTCCCTGGCCGAGCTCGTTCGCCCGCGAATACAGCCTTGCGCCGTACAGGTCAATGGCAAGGTGCGTGGTGTGATCGATATTCCCGCCCCTGCAGCTGAGCTGTCTGGCGATGAGCTTCGGGACTGGATGGTTAAGGAGATTCTTGCTACTAAGGAGGGTGCTGCGCGGTTTTCTGAAGGGCCATACGATTTGCGCGCCGCTAAGAGAGCGATTCCTGTAAGAGGAGGCAAGACGATCAATTTTGTAATAAAATAGACGTCATGATATGGTCAAGCCGATTGTACGATATCTGTAAAATAGAGACAAAATAGACAGTGGTAGACATTTGATGCTTTGCAGTTCTATTGAGATCGAGCTATCATTATGCAAAGTGAAGCTGATATATACAGACTATGCGGGTCGTCTGAGCCTGATAGATTCACAAGAGAATGTCATTCACGTTCACATACTCAACAAAAATGCAATACTACCGAAGCTGTAGGCAACGAAGGTCGTGATAGTATAGATTACATTCAACAGCTACACAGCTTGTACTCTATATATCTATAATATTCCCAAAATCCCGCAATCAACTAGGACAACGTGGCCGAGTGGTTAAGGCGATGCCCTGCTATCTCTTCGAGACATCATAGGCATTGTGTTCGCACGCGTAGGTTCGAATCCTGCCGTTGTCGATCTCTTTTGCATTTATGTCGTATCATTTTGGTCTGTTTGCTGAGTGAAAATAAATTGCGCAGTTTCGCGATGTTGTGTGGTGTCGCGACGTTGTGGTTGTACTGCCTGCCTCCTTCACACGTGTCGCTGGCCCAGGCCAAAGTACTAATAATTTAGATATTAATCAGTCCTTCTTATATTTCTCTTTTATTCCATAATCATGTTCCTGCTCTTTAGTGCGATGCGTACCAGGCAAGGATTTATACCTTTTATTTTGGTTACAGAAGAACGCGACTTTCTGAGTAGTCGCTGCGCTTGTGGACATCAAGGGTTCAATGTAATATAAAACACTCGACGACTAGAGCAACTAATTTGTTAAACGCGTTGGCTGTGTATGCACCAGAGGATATCTTCACAGAGAACTTGCTAGTTTCCTTGAACTGATCTTAGTGTTCAGCCTGTATTTGCATATTTCTTTTATTTCAAGTCTGCGGAGACCGAAGAATGCTGATCTCACATCTCCTGACGGGGAGAAAACCAGTCAGCGCAGCTGAGTCAAGCATCACTATGGTCAGAAGAGAACCTGCAAATTGTAAACGTTAAGCTTGACAACTTCCCCCTTTTTTCATTGTGCAGCGTGCTGGCCAGGTTGGTCTACCAGCCGACCAGCAAGAATCTGATTACTGGCGGACATATAAACCCACGGGGCAGTTGAGAATACCAGACACGATCAGAAGACCTGAAGAGACTTGAATTGGATGATTGGAGCGTAGCCGCGTTGGTCGATATATACGATCAAGGAAGTGTCACGCGGCATGGTCAGCATAAGATCAGCTCAAGGCGAACCAATAGCTCCTATCTCAGCTGTGACGTTGCTCAATAGACTGGATGCATTGAATCTTTGCACACCACTACAGCAGCCCAGATATGTTGTAGTACCAGCTTAGATATCCAAGCTAGCCAAGATCAGTGCCAGGGGAGACAGATCAAGGGGTCACAACATTATGGGGGAGGCTGACACGAGAGCTACTGTTGGCTTGTGGCCATGCTGACATTATTGAGCCTGATGCTAGATCCAAGCTGAGTCTTCTCCAGCTGTCCAAATGCAGCCACCATATCGCATGCCCTGAACGATGATATCCATCTGCCATTTAATAGGCCATATGACCCGACGATGCAGAAAATGTATTGCTTATGGTCCCTATTCGAACACGCAATGCAGATCGTGCTGCCGAGAGTTTCCAATGCACGAACCAAAACACCACCCATAGTATTTGCCGCCGCTTTTCTAGTCAAAGACGATGGTGTCACTCGCTGCGCTCCGCTCTTCGCTCCTCATCCAACAATCTCTGATTCTCGCGATCACTAGACTGAGACTTCTCTGAGTCATGGTAAAGAACGTAGTGCTGGATGATGAAGATGGTATCGTAAACCATGCTGACGTTGCCAAGAGCAAACTTGACCGGATTACCGGTGATACCGCTCCAGTCGCGCAGCTGATAACTATCGATGGCCTGCTGACTGACGCTAAGGACACCGCCAGTAAGATCCAGTAAGATCTGAGAGATGCTCCAGCCGTCCGTGCTCTGGTTGTTGTAGTTGGTAACGATTTGGGGAGTGTACTTGATCAAGGTGACAATGAGTTTGACATAGCCTACGGCGTAGACAATATCAAGGGCAACCCAGTCATAGACGGCATCGTTTCCGGGAGATGAAGCAACAATGACACATGTCAAAAGAACCCCAGTGATGCAGCCGGCTGCTACCCCCAGAATAAACCGGCTGGGTCGGTTTCCAGAGCTCCGGGTGAACCCCCACAACGATGGAGCGAAATACTGTGAGGTTGTGATGATGGACAAGAACAGAGCGTGGAGAGCAAAAGTGATGTCGTTGAATTGCACAGTAGAATCGAGGCCTCTATGTCTCGCAGCATACTGAGCGCGGATTTCTGGTGAGTAGTAGAAGGCCACATTCGAGCTAAAGTACGCAGCAAAACCTGATAGATACCAAGGCTGTTAGTATTGAGGATGAAGACGGAGACGAACTGGACGAGATATGGACCAGGATCTTGTGTGGTGGTGATCGGGTCCAACGGCAGGGCGACAAACCGCCGGGATGACTGAGGTGAGAGAGAACAATAGGGGTGTGTATTGTTCATCCTGACACTCATATCAAGCCTTTCACTAGGCCCTAAGGGTACGGGTATAAGGACACATTGCGGTTGGGCTCTCACCGAGGACGTTGATCAAGGGGAAATCGATAGTCGTGCCGCTATTGGATCGACGACGCCAGTTCAGCAAGGGCTGGGGATAGAAGGACGCGCTCCAGGCGAGGAAGTAAATCCATCCAAAGAGGCCTGAAATGAAGGTGAGGAAGCCGACAGCCATTGTTACCTACAGTCTCGTACCCCGGCGTTGTCACGCGTCAAGGCTGAGATGAAGTGAAAAGGAGTGAAAAGGAGGGAATTCGATGCTCATGAAAGAGAGTCGAGGCTGTTGAGGAGTTGAGGACCTGATGATGAGCGATGAATCGTGTGACCGTGGAGGTGAATGAATCAGTCCTGAGATGAGGCTCATGTGCTCTGACGCCATCTCGGTACGTATTTTCGTGACTTCCAATGCCAATCTAAGACCCAAAGTGGTTGCACAAGTGTGGCTGATGTACCGATCGTGGCTGCATGAGCCAATTAGGAATAGCTGATCAATCTAACAACTCTACTCCCTAGGTACTACGGAGTAGTTTTCATCATGACGGAGATGATCTTGGACATCGAATTGCTAATTAATCTCTCGTCAATTGAATTGGATGGAGTAGGAATGCAGTGCGAGGAGGAACCCTTCAATATGCTGATGCTTCCTTCACACTTATCATGATCAAAGCATCATGTTACAGCTCGCTCATCAACCACACGGAGAACATCCGAGCAGATTTTATTTCACCCAAAACGAATGCAACAATATAACGCCGGGAAGAGACGATGCTAATACTCCAAGAATATTAGAAGCTTGGGCATCAAGCCGAGAATCAGAGCATCAAAGAAGCTTCCATCTACGGGAATTGCCCGAAGACGCCCTGGCATCTCGAGCGAGCTGATACATCTTCCACCTTACACGCCCCCCCCCCCGAAGATCTTGTTTTCTTTTCGAGAACGTGTCCTAACATGATGCTTCTCACCTTGGACCCCTTGTCTCGGTAGCCAGCGGTGTGGGAATCGCAGAGCCGCAGCCGCAGGATGGAGTCGACGGGCCTTTGGGGGATCATGCCAGAAGTGAGAAAGCACGCCGCCAGACAAGGAAGGCCAGGCGAGGCTCAAAATGTGGACCCTGCAGATAGTACTCCGTCGTGATGAGGAGAATCGGAAGAGGCCGGACGCGATTTATATGAGACTGAGAGTCCCTCGCGGGTTATTCTCTTGAGAGTCCAAAGGGTTGTCATCGTCGGTAGGGGTCGGAGCCGAAGTGGGCATCGTGAACCAAATGAAATGCGCGGTAACTTTGTTTTTTATTTATTTTTACACTGCCGGTTGGTCAGTAGGTCGTATTACCTATCTACTGCATCGTCGACTGTGGCTGCATACTGTTGCATGCCGTGCTATTTCCGAGTCTTGGTGAATCAGTGGTCTGGAAACCCACATGAGTCGACTTATTATTCTGGGAGGAAGACATCAAACAATGGAGCTCGCAGGGGTCGAGGAGAACTGGGAAGAGAGAGAGAGGCAGGTTGATTTGATGACGGCGTTGAGCCTCCGTCGGCCTCTTTGATCAAGACTGCACTCAACATCGTGAGATTCAGATGCTACTCACTCATCTCCCATGGTTGTGACGGATATATCTTGACGATACCACCATCGACACTTGATGGATTAGCCTTTTGAAGGAGAGAAACATCAATCAACCCATTGCCCATTGCACAGCCTAGACCCCGATCCTAGATCGCTAGGTTTAAAAAAAGGGGGCCTCTCTGGCTCCCGGTCTTAACCCTTGCCAAACTGTGGATTCAACGGCCGTTCCTTACGGGGCATCGCTCGGCACCGGGACGGTACTCGTCACCTCATGCTCAGCTCGGCTCATGAATATCAGTCAGTATCAGCATGTGTGAGTGAGTCTCAGTGTCATGTCTGTGGCTGTATGTGCCAGACACGAAGATCCGTGTTATTTCCTATGCGCCCGGCATTCGGCATTTTGCAAGATTACGCCCTGATGCAACAAACACCACAGCAATCAATACTTGTACACAGTCTGACAGTCACCGCCATCAAAACAATCTCTTTCTTCGACTCGTCACCACGTAGTAATCTGATAGTCTGGTCCCCATGGCTGGCTGCACAACCTCTACTCAAGAGATCGGCATTTGCTCATGCTCACTTGGTCAATTCAGCTCACAAGAGTTGAAGCCAGCGCCAGTCAGCTCAGCTTGTCTCGCTGACAGCTGGAGGGTATGGCTGTATGCCACTAGGATCAAGACACATCCAAAAGTGACAATTCAATCTTTCGGTCAACGTCAGTCACCGTGTGGTGATATGATCTATTCGTTGCAGGGCGTGTAGCTAAGATGAAGATTCTACTCTGTACATATGCACACAATCATCAGCTGTTCTGCATGTACCCCCATCCCGTCCCGATCCTTGGTCTAACCCATGATCCCTGTAATCTTTTTAGTTCCTGGCGCTGGCGTCTCGTAAGTTCAAGGTCAGGACCTGGGGGGGGGGGGGGGGTG
>VYWZ01000256.1:0-10487 GCA_008711595.1 Fusarium xyrophilum | reverse complement strand
GAGCAGGAGGTCCGCCGTGGGGAGAGGCGAGAGCGCCAGTGGCGACGGCGAGGAGAGTAAGAATGGAGGCGGTGAACTTCATGTTGAAGGTTTGTAAGAAGTGATTGTCTCGAAAGAGAGTGTCTGAGCGTTGATTTGAGATCCGAGTTGATTATTGAGTCAGCGAGTGATGAGGAAAAGATGAGTTTTGGAGGAGAATAGTCGTCCTTATATAGATTTCTTGGTCTCATAGTAATGCATGTCTTGTTCAACTTGAGACCTCACGTTGCCCTCTCTTGACGCCCAAGTGACCTTGCGTCAGCTGAACTTGAGCTATCGAACTCTTTTCCTGCCTCTTAGACCATAACGAGCGCCGAATTTATGCAAAGAAAGTCCAACGAGAGGTTGGCTAACTCCACAACTGAACAAACGTCGTGAAATCGTTGGAGGACAGAACAAGAGGCTGGATCGAGACCAAGGTCTAGCTTGAGCCTCATGCGATAGTCCGAGTGAGCTAAGTCCAAGACCTCATGTCAAGTCGACACCGAGGTTCCGAATGATCCGGTGACATGAGTGTAGGACATAATAAGCATGGCTTCTCAGGCTTAACGACAGCTTATAAGTACAGCGCATACAATGTATCAAGGTAGCCAACGGAGACGAGGATGCGTCGGCGAATTAGGCTTCAGTGAGAGAGTAAGTTCGATGGCTATGTTGGTTGATTCGGAGGCCGAGCCCCGGATGAGCAGGGGAAGCTGGACCAAAAGATGCGAGGGCTTGACGCATGTAACAGAACGGATATTGCATTACGCCCAAGAGTCTCAGGCCTCACAACATAAGCAGTACACTCTCTCTACCACGAAACCACAAAGACTCGAATCAGCTAGTCTTGAACTCGGAAACAATCGGCTGCAGTGGCTTGGAATCACGTGTAAGACACCAGACGTTTAAAACGGTCTCAACTAGAAGGAAATGTACAAACCAAGCTTAAACTTCAATAGATCTCATTACAAAGGCCAAAGTCCCAAAACTGAAAAGCTTGTTCAGTGGCTCAAATCATGGCTGGCTGAACATTGGTTTATTACCGTATGCCCCGGATCACTCTGCATATGCGCATTCACCCAACGCCGACATCCGCCGTTCACCAACACGAGAAAACAAGACCTTAGCACAGACGGCACCTATGTCATTTATTATCATTCTAAATGACCACAGTAGCAACGGGTGCCAATCTGGAAGTTCAGCTTATGGGGAACAAGTACTTTGAGACATCTGCACAAATACCAGTCTCTGTCTCCCCACAAACTATCTCCGGCATCACCACTACTCCGCTCGTTCGAGCACACACACACACTCACTCTTCTGTCTTGAAATTCGCCTCTCCATCATGCAACTCCAACTCTCCGCCATCCTCTACGGCCTCGCCATTCTGCAGGGCGCTATTGCGTCACCTGTTGCGGAGCCGGCTGTTGAGGTTGAGGAGAGGGATATTGAGCCTAGAGCACCCTCTATGGGAGATATTCCCTGGCCCAGAAAGCCAGCTCTTCGCCTTGAGCTCACCGAAACATTGTACAGTGGCGAATCTAACTTGATCTGCGTGAAGGTGCTAAGAAGGGTAGCGACAAGAACTGTCCTGCTCCTACTAACA
This sequence comes from Fusarium xyrophilum, assembly GCA_008711595.1. Taxonomy (NCBI): domain Eukaryota; kingdom Fungi; phylum Ascomycota; class Sordariomycetes; order Hypocreales; family Nectriaceae; genus Fusarium; species Fusarium xyrophilum. The sequence goes on along the minus strand of VYWZ01000256.1, from coordinate 8,860 downwards.
ACCAGGGTAATGCTTGTTCTTCTGGAACTCAGTACTGCTGCACCACTGCCGCTGATGGAAGTAAGTCTTCGTCTTTTCCCCTACTGTGCGAGTAAACTGACACCGTCAAGCTCAAACCTGCTCCAACTCGGAGGTCTGCAACGCAAAGATCATCTGCTGCAACAACAACAGCGGCGTAAGTAACCTTAGCCCAGTCCCCACGCGTCGCTCACAGTCACCAGTTCCAAATGTGCATTGGTGAAATTGACTTCAATGCGCCCGTGACCATCAACATCAACATCTACAAGGGTGGAAAGGGTGGTAAGGGCGGCGGCTACAAGACCATCAAGGAGTAAGAGACTGTCTAGTACATACTACCCCGAGTCTTGCATCTACCCTTGTCAGCTGTACCTACCCTACTTTCGTTTCTCACACTCCTTTGATGATGCATTGGGATAATGAGCTTGGGCCAACGGGACGGGAAGAGGGTCGTACATAGTATTTAGTAAACCTTGGCTGTCTAAAAGAGGTGATTTGAACCTGAAAAGACTCCTGTTTGCTCCATACTTTTGTCAAATCTGTGAAGAACATGGGGTGTTGTGGACCGCGAGCTCTGCTTGGAGTAGATCCCACCTTGGGCATCATTTGGTGAGAAATTCCATCAGCGCCCAAGACGGGAACGGCGATTAAACGGTCAAGAGCCTCTCGTCGCACTAGCACAGACCATCACGGTAGGTAATAAGCATGGCTTGCGCTGAATCGAGACTAAACCTAGCTGTTACACTTTCTCTGGTGATACCACGTTGAACCGCCCTGCCACGTAGGATAAGGTCACTTTCAGAGCAACGGCCTCTCGCATTGTGATTCGAGACACGTTTGTCTGTGCCTAAACCTGGTTCCTGGGCCTGAGAACCCTGATCGCTTTCAGCCTTGACATGGGAGTGAGATCTTAGTGTCTGGTCAAGCGATAGGCGAAGCTTGGCGAGTCTGGAGATTGTCAACGCGTCGATGGATCGGCGCACTAGTCCCAGATCGATCTTTAGTACTAGACTCGAATAAACATGTAAGTTATCAATGACGTTGACTTCAAATCGTCGCGGTGGATCTAAAAATACCGCAAGTTTAGGTCCAACAACGACGTTGACGGTAGTGGAAAGGAACATCCGCTCTTGGTACGCCCAACGGCGATCAAAGGCCCGTATAGAGCGCCACAGTTGAAAAACACGGCCAGTGATTCCTCACCACAAATTTTGGTGGCCGGTTGTTGGTGCGGCAAGGTTCCAACTTCCTGCTACTGCAAGCGATGCCAATAGCTCCTCGATAGACTTGTCAATAGTTTTATAGCTGATAGTTCCCAGAGCCAATGACTTGGGAGGATATATACAGGGGATTGAGAGAGCCGGTGAATTGAATTTGATTTCGTGATGGTCTGATCATTACATGCTGCATCCCTCGTGGGATAGCAATGCGGAGTCTCACAGTGATTGACAACATATTTCCGCGGAATTGAAACGTCGCGCAGACTTGGGCGTTTCCATTTTGTTATTGTAACACCAGCCTCGTATACTCAACCGGGCTGACGGGTTTGTGCCGTATTACCGTATGATCGACCCGGTAACCCGTTTACCGTGCTGTGATCAGGCACGCAGTGAGACGTGGCCATAGTTTATTCCGATGGTAGCAAATAGCCATTGACGACCCCGAACGCTATGCATGCATGTCCCAATGTTTGCTCGTAACGCCTCGTCGGGACCGTTCCGGCACAGACCCGTGCTAGAATCACAACTCGGACGTCTCGGATCGAAAAGGAAACATCAGGTTGATACTATCTTAGTTGAAGCGAGAGGGGAGAAATAAACTACCACTAGGTGAAGAGCTGAACCTCCAACTCGGGGTCCAAAACTCCATCATGATACCCCTGTAGCTTGTTTCCACCGACATCTGGTGCTGCATTACCCCGCAACAATGGCTTCAGCATCTCGCTTCAGCAAGACGATACTGTGACTAATTTCTTGACATCGTGGTATCACTGCATCTCCCATTATGTGAAAGTTTATACGAAAAAGAGAAGACTAGACGAAGAAGAAGCTGGTCGACTGACCCGGAAACCCATTACCCAGAGCTGAAATGTTGACCGAGAGCCCTCGGATCCATGGCAGTTGTGTAATCCCTGCACCTTGAGTCCTAGAGCTTCATTTCACAACTCAACCACCGCTGGCGAACGGAGGCCATACCTATTTTGATCTTTTGAGGCCCAGAGGAGAGAGTCAACCCCCGCCTGAAGTCTTGAAGGAGAAAGGGCTGGAGCTTCTCGGCCGGGAGTCGGCGCATCCGCCTAACACTTCCCCTCGGACACATATGGATATCTATTGGGACCTGCACGTGTAGGTTGTTTCCCCTCTTCAGCCTCTAGGTGAGGCTGGTCTAAAATCTCACAACGTTTTGATTGTTGAGGGGAGGGTGCTGGGATCGGAATCTACTGGGCGCGATGATACCCAATGTGCCGGGCCTGAGCCAAAGATCTCGTTTATGCTATATGGAGAGTATGATTCGGTAAACGGGGTTATTTGATTGTTGTGACTGTTGCTAGTCAGTAAAAGCATCGGAGAATGTCGGTTGCATTGAGGGTATCGAACCGTCGTACGTACTGTAACCCAGCTTGATGTTGAGGGCATACAGAAAGAAGCATGTCAGAGCTCGAGGGCAAACGGGCGATCTATCAACCTCAACTATGGCGCCGTTAAGAAATTCTAGCATTCTAGGCTTAGTATGTACCTACTTGTAAAACCGGGTCTTGATTTAAATCCTGTTTTGTTTCCGTCCACTACCTTACAATCAACTACTTAGTCCTTATCGCGGAGCCGCATTATTTCTTTTGAAGAATTTAACAACATGCCGCCACGAGCATATAATACTTCTAATTCTACTCTGTACTGGCTTATCGAAGTACAGAGAACATGGCTTCAAATCACCATCTTGCGATTCTAGAATGACGATTGAAATTACGACGTTGGCAGCAACGGAGTGGTTTAATGCAGTCAAAACTCAGAATAAAAATGCTATATGATTCATTGTTCGAGAGAGCTCGATCTAAAAGATACAAGTCTAGATGGGATAGTATACAATATGAATATCGTCAATCAGTCCAGCTTAACAACCGTACACTCTGTCCAGACATTGCCTTCAATAGCCCTGCTATACGGACAAACCTTCTTAGTCTTCTCAACAATACCCTCAATCTTCTCCTTCTCCAACCCCCTAACACTAATCTTCATATCCACCCTCAGCCCCATATCAAGCTTCTTCATATCACCGACAAGATGCACCGTCGTCTCAACGATACTATCCTCCGGCGCAGTAGGCATGGTAATACCATCCTTGGCAGCCACGGCGTTCATGGCAGACTGGAAGCAGGCGCCGTAGCCAGCGGCGAACATCTCCTCGGGGTTCGTCTTGCCTGCGTCGCCGGGGCCGCCGAGGGCTTTGGACATGGTGAGGTCGACGTTGAGGGACTCTGCTTCGACGTGGCCCTTGCGGGCGCCGACGACCTTGGCGTGGGCGGAGTAGAGGATGGGGAGGTCCTTGTTCTGCCGGGTGCTTTGGAAGCGACGGGCGATGATTGGGGTTTTGAGGAGGGATGGGTTGGGGCGCAGGGCTGCGCGGCGGAGGGATTGGGAGATGCGAAGAGACATGATGGTTGTTTTGGGTGACTACAGTTATCTGTGAGTAAGATTGTTGTCAATTGATGTTGAAGAGTTGAAATTTTATTGTTGGCTTTGGTTTTATGACGTTCTAGTTCTAGTCATGAGTATTTGAGAGTCATGCACGTCACCATGCATCCTAGAGTCGCGTCTCTGTAGCGACAGGCTACGTCGTTGATCCAGCCCCAGCAACGTAGGACAATGAGTCATTCATTTATGAATCTATAAAATGAAGAAAAAAAAATAACTATAATATATGATAATGTTTGGAAAGTCAAAAAGAAGGATGTAGAGGGAGACAAAATATACCCTGTCAGACGAGGTCAGCAAATGTCACAAGGCTGCTGTAGTACGGAGTATTTCGGGTTGAAACTCGAGCAACACGTGACCTGAAACGGGCTCTTTCACTGGACTGAGAGCATTGCCCCTAATCTTAATCTCTACTGGCAAGTATGTCCTATACTGACTAGAAATGAGGGTATTCACACTTAGCCAGCTGAATTTGCAGATAGATGCTTCTCGACGCTCGTCTTGTCAGCTCGGTTGAATCCAGACATGATGAAGAGATCACCTTACCATAACTAAAGAGTAGTCTCGAGCTGACCATCTAAGCGTGGCTCATTTAGGTAAGGTGAGGGGCAGCAACTAGGACTCATTCCGCTCGCACAATCGCCTGGTGAAAGCTTTAGGGTAGTTTCGTCGGAAGGTAGAAAGTCCCGAAAGCTTCAGCCAAGATAAATCATAACAGAAGACCCCTTTTTGGATATTTATAAATACTGTAGACATGTTTCATGTAAATTCAATTCCGTAAAATCTCACTAGAACTTTCTCTCGATACCCATTAGCTTGTATATAACTCAATTCACTACGCTTCAATTCCCTAAAATGTCATTCACTCGCCAGAGCAGAGTCTTGATCATCGGAGGAGGACCTGGAGGCCTCGCTCTCGCTCAAGTGAAAGTATTATAACGCTGATGGCGTCGTTCTTCGAAATGTGCTTTTAGAAGGGTTGGAAGATGATATTAGCTTTGGAAAGACGTTTGGGAGCTATCGTGTTACTAGTGATGGTGTTGAGGTGACGTTTCCAGATGGCACAATGGAAACAGGAGCTATCTTGGTCGGCGCCGAGGTACCAGATCCCATATTCGTCGACAGATGATGCTGAATTACACTATCTTGGACAATGAGTGCGGAGCAATTTATGGAAAGACATTGATCAAATCTGAAGCCAGAGCATTGATGGCTGAAGAATTCCTTGGAGGAATATGCCTTGCTGGAGATAGCAGCAAGCTTGGACTCTAGCTCTTCACTGATACAATGGAGTTTCCAGAAGACCCAAGCTTTGACGAAAGGGCCAAGTATAGGGTGCCAGATGACTACGTGTGCTTGGTTCTATGCATCAACAGAACCCTGCTGGGAATCGGTGCAGAAGATCTCGACGCTGCGCAGTCTGTTGAGACGGCTAGGAGCTGGCATCCTATCGTCCGGTCTCTGCTGCAGAGCCGGGACCCATCTGCATCATCGACGCTTACATTCTTCGCATCCTCTCCAGAGACTTTCAGAAGGGGATGGGATGCTCTGGTCGAAAGGCCTGACGGTGCGGCAGTGACTTTACTGGGTGATGCAGCACATCCCATGTCACCTGTTGAAGGCGTTGGTGCCAACTCTGCGTTTCAGGAAGCAGCGGATTTGTGCAGCGTTATTACCTGTGTATCGTTTGGTGCTGAAGTGCTGAAGGATTATGCGAATTTAATGAGGGAGTGTGGTGAGAAGATGGTGGGACTTAGTGGTGGTGGTGCAGGACAAACGTTCCAGATGAAGCCCTTCTCTGAGCTGAGGGTGGTATCTCTTTAACGCTACAGATGCGCTATCAACTCCAACTTTACTTGCACCAAGGAGGGTATCAAACTCTCGAACACCCTTGTCTATAGATTATATCTTTTCACCGATGACATATACAAGAGGCCTGTCTACGAAGATACTTCTTATACGGAGTACAGCCGCGCCAAAAGTTGGCAGGATAGTTGGGCGTAACCTTGACTACTTTTTTAAATCTCTAGTTGGACGAAACCTGATTTTATAGATTGCAGCAGTTTCCACCGATTCAATTACCATCTACATAAGAGCATGATGTTTTTAGAAATAAAGAAACGCCTTGACGTCCGTCACTCTGCGACGCTAAACGCGACTCCACCGAGGAAAAGTCCGCGACAAGAAAGGGATACGTCAACTACACCTTGACAGCCAGTACCAAATTCAGAAAACAGGACAATCGGTTTTGCCTCTAGAACAATCGCGGACTTGATGGGCTGTTGGTGATCGTCGCGTCGCGAAGGCAAACTCAGCCACAAAAACAGAACAATGTCTAGCGCCGTGACATCAAGAGGAACAATATTTAGCGTCGCAAACAAATGTTGAATTCACGTGAAAATGGGACAATTAAATAACAGACTTGTTACCGAGCACCTGCTTGTATCTCAGTCAGTTCAGCAATTCTTTACGATGGCAGGCAATCTCAACCTGAGCACTAAACCCTCTACAGGCGCGATCCTCAACGACTTGAAATTTCCGAGCCTTGTTGCAGTTGGAGTCGTGGCGCTTACTTCCATCGTCTTTGCTCTGAGATTCTGGAACTTGAGCACAACACCAAGGGTCAAGATTCTACTCCAAGATGAGATCAAAAGTGCGCGACAGCGGGCACTGGAGTACTGCTTCAATCCTCGGGCTGTGATGGCAAAGGGTTACGCAAAGGTATTACAACGACTATCTCGGATGAGCTTGTATACTGACGGAATAGTTTAAAAACGAGGTCTTTGGTCTTGATACTCAGGATGGTGAGGCGAGCGACGGAAATACCACATTCTTAGCTGACTGTGTATAGGTTTGAAGCTTGTCATCCCACCTAGCTTCCTCGATGAACTGAAAAGCCATCCAGCGCTCAGCTTCAAAGTCTCAATTGATAATGCACGCCTCCACCTTGCCAACACTCTTCCGATGTTTACTGACTCTTCAAGGACATGCAAATTGAGTATACGCATTTCGGCGGTCCAGCGGAATATGTAATCCATGCTATCAAAGCTAACCTGACCGGATCGCTTTGTGAGTATCGCTCCACTCTCCGCTACGAGACGAGAGCATTGACTCATCCCACCAGCCGCCTTTACACCACTGCTGCATCGAATGGTTCAGAAGAACATGCCTAGCATCATAGGACAATACAAAGGTTCGTCCCCTCACATCCCCAGCTGAGATTCCACTGACCATCTCCAAGGCTGGACCCCCGTCAAAGTCCACGACAAAGTCCTCCGCCTCATCGCCACCAACAACGCCCGCGTCTTCCAAGGCACAACCGCCTCCCTCGACGGAGAATGGCTCGCCGCATCAACCGGCTACGTCCTCGCCTGCTTCGACTGCATCCGCGCCCTCAAACAATGGCACCCCTACCTCCGCCCCCTCGTATATCGCTTCATCCCCGAACGCGCCGCCATAAAAGACCAGTGGGCCAAAGGGCGCAAGCGCGTCATGGCTTCCATACTTGAAAGACAAGAGAAAGGTGGTAGTTTGGAGGATCCGCCTACTATGCTGGATCATTTGAGTAATGGACGGAACGAGCATATTAAGGATGATGTTGAGCTGCAGTTGCTGCATCAGATGACGTTGATTGCTGTTGGGACTGTTACTACGTTTTCGTCGACGACGCAGGCGATTTATGATCTTGTGGCACATGCCGAGTATATACCTATTTTGAGGGAGGAGGTTGAGAGTGTGCCTAGGGATGAGAATGGGAATTTTACGAAGGAGTCGACGGTGGCTATGGATAAGCTTGACAGCTTTCTCAAAGAGAGCCAGCGCTTCAATTCACCTGACCTCAGTATGTCCACCCGCAAGAAAAAAAAAAAGCTTCTTGAGATGCTAATAGGCTACAGCAACTTTCCAACGCGCAGCCATCGCAGACATGAAACTCCCCGACGGCACATTCGTCCCCAAAGGCACAAAGCTCGAAATCAACACCTGCTCCATCCACAAAGACCATGAGTTATATGAGAATCCAGACGAGTTTGATGGTCTGCGCTTTCATAAATGGCGCAAAGCACCTGGTAAGGAAAAGAAGTACATGTACTCCAGCAGCGGGATGGATGATTTGTCCTGGGGCTTTGGAAGACATGCGTGTCCGGGGAGATATCTTAGCGCCATCAACATTAAGCTCATCATGGCGGAGCTATTGATGAACTATGATATAAAACTACCTGATGGAGTGAGTCGACCTGAGAATATTGAGTTTGAAGTATTGGTAAGTCTGAATGAGATGATGCTTGGGTTTGATGCTGACGTGAGTAGTGCTCTCCTGAACCGGATTTTGAAATTCTTTTTAAGGACAGGGGTCATTAGATGACACAGAGTATGCTTAGTCTGTCTACTCGAAACAAAAGAGAGTAAGAGGAGTTCGATAATTCAGTTGTATATTGGCCTTGGTGTTTACAATTATTCTTCGTTAGTATGGCTTAGATAATAATGCTTTTTAAGCGCAAGGACTGTCACGTTAAGCGACGTAACGACTAGTGACGACGCCAAGTCTTCGGTAGGGCTCATCGCCAAGAGCTTGAAGAACTTGTCTTAAACGGCACCGTGAGATGTAGATGCTGGCGAGTCATGCATCTGCTGGCTTGAATCTATTATCAAACCCTCCTTATATAAATCCATTAACCTCTATGGAAACATCCTCCTAACTACGTATATCTATTTAACTCCTGATCTAAAATCAGAAGCAAAGTCCACACGACTGATTGTACAGCTAAAGCATCTTTAATATAAAAAGCAACTTCTTTTACATCTCTATAAAATAAAGACCAGGGACAAAGGAATCGATAATTACTATCTTTCCCGCCTGTCATCTTGAGGAGCACCTTAAAGGGTCAGAGTTAGCCATAGGTATGTCTATTGAGCTTATATATGATAGCTTTAATATGCTCCTAGTCAATATAAAAAGCTTGATATAAAAAGGAATATAATATATAGATATAAGCCTACTAATACCTAAAGTAAAACCTAAGCTTTAATAGCTAATATGTTAGATATTAATATAGCTATAAACTTAGGTATTAATATTATATAAAGTAAAATTATAAATGAAAGAGAGGTAATAAAACAGGAAAAAAAGGAAAGTTAAGTAAGTATATTAT
>VYWZ01000254.1:0-19410 GCA_008711595.1 Fusarium xyrophilum | reverse complement strand
CCACAAAGTCTTCTTGACGACAGAAGCATACCGCCCACCAGTGGTTCTTCAGAAGATACAGAACAAACCGAGCTGCATTCCTTCTATACACTGGACTCCTTCCATTCAAGCGGTTCCAAATGTCAGCATAGAGATCATTGATTTTGTTGGGTATCTGAGCAAGACGCTTCACAAGGATTTCCCCTGTATCTCCATTCTGTATACCATCAAAAAGACTTCTCAAGACCAAGAAGAGCCACAAGAAAACTCCCTGTGACTTTCGAACCATCTCATCGCATAGATAATGATGGGTCTCCATTGAGAGTTCCTTGGAAGAAAGTAAGGGCTCTTATGAACGTAGCTGATCATCTCAGGTCTGGTAAGGTCCTCAAGTAAAATGCTAAGAGTATTCAGTCTCTGGAGCCATCTGACCAATAACACTTCTGGGCGGCTGGAAAGACAAATTTTAATTCCGGGAAACTGAAGAACTTCTTCGATCTCCCGCGTCAGCTTATCTAGGCCGTCATCATTCGCGACTTCATCGAGACCGTCGACAAAGACACAGATAGCATGCCTTTTACCTTCCAAGACCTGGCGAAGAAGACCTTTGAGAGTTTCTGAAGACCAGTCATGGTAGCATTTGTGGGAGCCCGTAACATATAGGCCTATCGCGAGCTCCTGTAAATACACACTGCGAGCCAACTGGCGGACCAATGAACACAGAAAGCCTTTAACGCTGCTTTGTTCCTTGCTTCTACTCTTCCAAAAGAAACGAGGCATGATGAGTATGTCAGGACTTCGATGTTTAAGGAGTCGCTGGATTTTTTCGTTGTCGATCACAAACTTGATCAAAGTACTTTTACCTGACCCAGGCTTTCCTTGGATACAGAATAACGAGTCGCTGGATCTCAGCCAGTTGATGAATATCGACCATGACTTATCAATAGTTTCCAAATAGTCACTCTCAATATTGGAAAAGTCGCCGTTTCTCACTTCATACTCGCTAGCTTTAGAGCTGCAGTGATTGCTGTTATCTTTTGGCAATACGGACTTGTCGTGCTTCGTGGCCTTTTCATAAGATGCAAAAACTCGATCGAAGTTGGCTTCGCTGGAATCTGACACGTCGTTGTACCGCATGTTCATTTCTGGTTATCTGAAACTGTCGAGGAACTCTTTGCGCTGTGCAGTAGTGAAGTGCTCTTTGATTCCTCGTTGTACTTCGGCGACTCCGTGAACGATTAGATTGTCTGTTGCGTCAAGACGGGTCTCGATGATTTTGTTTGTTGCCTTATGCTGAGCTTTGATAAATCCTTCCAGCCCGTAAAAGCCTTAGACACCTGGTAGACCAGAATCTGTACGTCTGCCGCCAAATTCTCGAATTCCTCCGTATCAAGACACTGCATGGCCTTATTTTATGACCTAAATCCATGGCCAGCAACGAATGATACGAAGCCTCGAAGACCCCTGCACATACAGAATCTCAGATTGGAGCATTGTCTGCAACTCATGCTGGTCGTTTTTGAACCTAGCATCCATCCGTTCGATCTTCTTGCGATGCACCTTGGATCTGACCACATAAGCGACGGCTCCAATGCAGTTGCCTCCAAGACTCTTCTTCACGTAGCGTAGCTCGCCCAGCAGTGCTTGGGCAGAGGCTTGACATTTGTCTGCAGTCTTCAGAACCCATTTTCCGCCATCAGACAGCTCCTCGGATGAGCTCCTTGTCTTGTAGCGAGCTTGAGTCAAAGCACATGCTTGAGCCAGGTTCTTGGCATGTTCCTCCAGATGGTCATTGGCGGTAGCTTCCCGGTCCCCGTCGCACACAGCCTTGAACTCAGATATGAGCCCAGCTGAAGCATTGATGAGTCGGTACAGCGCGACAACCGTACCAACAACCTCAATTCATGCACTCAGATTGGCAAATATTCGTGACGACATCGACTTTAGCAAGCGAGGCTTAAGTCATGAGTACGAAATAGGGGCAATAAGAAAAGTGCATCAAGAGGCTGGCGATGGTGGACTGAAACGGGCGATTTTCGGTTACTTTCTACAAGGCCTTTCAAAACTGGTTACTGACTTGGAGGCACATCTAGGGCGCATTTCCGTCTGTGGCAATCTTTGCGCCATCTCAAACATGGGTAGAATCGAGGTCTTGACGAGAATAGCCCCGAGAAGCGGTTGCTTCCATACGAAGCGGCACAACATGACTGACGACACGTGGTATTCATTCATGACCGAAGACTGGGTCGAGGCAAAGGAAGAACACAAACCCACTTAGTGGCTCAACAACTGAAATCCCCAAGACAGAGATGACACGACGGTTACTGGTTGGTAAAGGTACAGGGAAAGAATGATCAAAGAATGATCAAGGAATGCAAGGAGCCTTCCTTGACAGCAATGCCCGCGGGGATGTCCTTGAAGACGATGACTTGCTCAACCTGAGACTTGTCCTTCCAAGTCTCGAGATGGATGCCGTTGACCGGGCCACGCCCACTAGATTTATCGGGATTATCGGGGTAAATGTCGTACAACGTAGCAGGGACGATGGTCTTGACCGAGGAAGATGCCTCTGTAGCAGTGGGTTTGTCCTTCGCCCTTTCGGGAGTTCCGCCAGAATCAGGGATAGGTTTGGTACAAGGATCGTGGTCGAAACAGCCGACGTTGGTGTCACAAGAGTAGTACCACGTACCAGTCGCGCATTCGTTGGTCTGTTGGCGAGCTACATTGACGGGAAGGGCACTTGCAGCAGAAACGAGATAGACCAACGCGGTGACCATGTTGGTAATGGAAGGCATTGTTGCGGTGTGTGTTTGCGGGGCAAAGGTGGCCAAGTGGGAGTCGGTGAGTGAAGAGTTGCAAGCGCCGGTAGAGCTTACAGGTGTTGATTGTAATTGCCTTGGTGTGAAGATACTTCAAAAAATATCGCTTTGAGGGTGCATATCCTCTGTCTTATAGAGAGTCTTCTTCTCACCTGATGCAATGATTAAGTATCGGCGATGGTGGTCTGCGGCGCATCACTAGTACAGCGACGACTCTGAAGCTGTCTGAATGCGATTGTTTCTACATTCAGAGCAAAGAACGCTTGGACTGCAGTGGTGTGAACTTAGTCACGACCCTCTTGTCTTAACAGCTTATCATCCTCGACACCGTTAATAGCTAGATGAATAGGAGTGGTAGTCAACAACTCAGCCTCAGTGCTTTGGCAGATGCTGCGCTGTTCTCTGGAGTCGATTAGTTTTAGAATGCCGAATGGCGAGCATGCGAGGATTTTAGCCTTATCTCAGCACCCAACCTCAAGACTTTGATGTCGTGGCATCCAGTCCACCTGTCATGACACCTTAGCAACAACAGCCATGATCGCAGGAGTCATGAGGTGTAGTTCAAGCTCTGAAGCCACACTAGGCCATTGAAATTTTCACTACACTTAATAAAGGAATTATATGTGCTTCAGCGGCAACTGTACGCGGCAACTACTTTTGATGCCTGGTTATAATATGACGCTCGCCTTGGCCATCCCATCATTTGTGCTGAGACAACCCTTCATATCACTACGCGTAAATACGGATATGAAACCTCCACCACTATCACCTTACCCAGCTCGAAGCAGTCGTCTACGAGACACATGAAGCTTTACAGGAATTAGCAATTTCACTCCACCTAAGGCAAGTAAATTTAGCCTACAAGCCACTGACTTCTGCATGAAGCATAATTTCAGCCATAATCGTTGAAATATAGACAAGATTAAAGTTATCTGTCATCTACATATATAGTAGTCAGCCTAGAGCTTTGCATTGATGATGACCCAGTGCTATCGCGTCATGTAGAAACGATGTACAAGTCAATTCCATTTGAGCCAGTCTCGACTGAAGGCCCGAAACTCGTCGCACGTAAGCCGGGTATTCGTCATAGCCTCGACTCTCAAATCCGGCAACAGTTTGGCAATTAGGTCAATCAAACACCGACTACAACGGAATCATGAGTCTTAGAAGGGTACGCCCGAGCACTCTTGTCTTAGATCAAAGAAATACGCCATATCATGGGCGCCTTACTCCGTCTGATCGTGGCGCTGAGTAAGATTCGTTCATGCTGTCACGTCTAGTTTATCATCAGAATCCTTAGTACATCGGATGGACCAATCAATTCGATTGTTCAACATCACCAATCGGCTAACGGCACCACTTCACGGATATAGTCGGACACTTGGAGCGCTGAAGCATGAGTCTTGTTATGTCTCTTACTATATGTCAGAACGGTTACCCTCGTTCATCTTTATACTTTAAAATCAACTCTCGAAGTGGCGGAAGTGACTCAAGTAAACATACTGACATAATTGGGCCCCAAATCTATACTCTCAACAGTGGCAAGAAGGGTGTCGAGGAACATCGTCTTGACTATCAGCACATCACTTGGTAGCATCTTACGAATACCTTGAACCCTGATAACATCAAGTCATGTCTCAACTCTCTTGGCCGTCCACCCGCAGTAGCCGATGTTGGAACTGGCACTGGGGTTTGGCTAAGAGACTTTGCACCGGAAGTTCACCACGATGCTCGTCTTGATGGATTCGACATAGATGACTCCAAGTTCTTTCCTCCCAAAGAACTTCCACCAAATATCACCTTGTCATTCGGAAATGTCTTTGAGCCGATCCCTGAGAATGTGGTGGGCAAACATGACTTGGTACACGTTCGACTTTTAATGGTCGCTCTCAAGGCTGAGGGCTGGTTGCCAGTAGCAAAGAACCTTCAGTCACTTCTACGACCAGGAGGTTACATCTCGTGGGGTGAAACAGGAATCAACAAGTTTAATGCTGTGCCGATCACTGAAGCATACTAGAAATGGATCAGTACGGATGTCCGGTACGGACTATCAATTGGGCTCGATGTCACGTAAGCATTCCCCCCACTCGTCATCCAGGATTCGCTGACCTCCAATAGAAGCCCAATGCCACTCGAGGAGCATTCCAGGAAAGCTGGTTACGTCGAATGCTCACATATTGACTTCAGTAGCTTCAGTGAGGGGGCTGAGGTTCAGAAGCGGGCAGGGGATACACTTGTCAACCACGCGCGACAAGCCTTGAATGGTATCGCTGCCAAAGGACAGTTTGGATGGGTCCACACTCATGAGGATGTAGAGAAATACTGCGACAAGCTATAACAGGAGATTGATGACGGTGTTTCGGTGATGGGATATGAGGTTCGGTGGACTATTGGACGAAAGCGGGAGTAATCTTATTCTGTCCTGCATCTTGTCATCGCTTTGTAGCACTGACAAGATGCCACTGATCTTCTGAGCACATGCATCTGGTACCTAGATATATCGAAGCCATCCTCAGTGATTCATCAGCTCAACGGACTTTGAAATGCGGACGATGTTCATATTTGCATTATTGAACCTGGTGACCCAACAAAATGAACCATGTGATACTCAAAGTTCTTCACTAGACCTTATGGTAGCCGCATCCATAGAATCTCAAGACGCCTTAATATGAACCATGGAGGCTTGGCTCAGGGAGGGGCCCAGCTTGTGCGATGTTGTACAATCATTTGTTAAGTGTAGAATCTCAGTATAAATTCATGGAAACCTACCTTGAAAGTCCACTTCTCAAATTTAGTCCTCGACACATCTCGACCTTTTTCCGACTAGCAACTTATCCTTCCATTTACAGATACGATCCACCACCCAAGTTCTACGCGATGAAACCGTCTCGCAAAGTCAATAAAACGAACCACGTACACCGGTTTTCCATGACCGAAATTCCGAATATGTTGAAGCTCTCGGAAGCTCTCGACAAGATTTATGGAAAAGGTAACTATGAGCTAAAGACCACAGGAAATCACGTCAGTCTGGCAGCCTCGGGCGTCAAGAGGCCTGTGGAAGAGCTGAGGAAGATGGGGGCTTTATCTCAGGACCTGAAGGTCGACGGGGGGCATTCACATAAGTAGAGAAAATAGAGTTCTGGGATAGTAGTTCAATAGTGGAGTTTTGATAAGAAAGCATATAAGAAAGAGGTATTCTGAACTCGTGAAATGATAACCAAGTAGAGCATGTAAGGTTCGGTAAATGCTAGAAAGGTGACTCTTAAAGTCCGTAGACAATCTCTCCTGTTTGTTGAGGAGATGAAGTAGTTGGCCTGATTTGTTCTCCCTCAAGTTGGTCTTCCAGCATTGTCGCAGTAGTGTTCGTACTTCCAGTGTCAGTCCTCACGGGCGTCTGAGCCTTGATGTATGGAAACTCTCTAGGCGTTGGCTTCGGCCTCTTCGTCTCCCGACCGCCGTCATCTTCACCAGACCCTCCTCTCCGACTCTGCCATCCTTCAAACATAGTTCTTAGAGCATTTTGCACACTTCTCTGAAACCTTCTCCCCATCTCACAGCTGCTATTATTATCTTCATTCGTAATGAGGCCTGACATCACTAATTGTTCCATTATCAAATTCGTCCCGCGACCTTCCATGAACTCGCGTAGACTCTCTGCGTCCTCGGACAGCTCGCCGTTCAGATACGCCGACTTTGGTCTTTCAGAATCTGGGAAAATAATACTATAGATATCGAACCACTGATCACTCTCTGATTTGTTCGGGCCTCCAAGCCGCGATCGAAGCTTGCGTTCTTGTTTAGGGGTGATTCCATCGGGGGCGATGTACTCTCGCCTCTCGCATACTTGAGCGCGGGAATGCTCTCGAAGGTCTTCGACAGTCGGCCATGTGCTAAGACATATATTGCAGTGGATAGGCTGCATATGGCAGCGGAAGAGATGTTGCTTGACGTAGCTGTTGCGCTTGAGGACGTGAGAATGACAGCGGCGATATTGAATCGGGTCGTGCTTATAGAAAGGGCAAGCCAGCCTGAGGTGGGATTCGTCTTGCCTTTTAGACTTTTTCGCCCGTGATACTTGTTGGTGCTCGTTCTCGTCGTCCCCAGCTGCACGCTTAGGTGGCCGATCCTTATGCTGTACTAGAGCGCTGGTTTCTGTGGCCTCTTTACTACCAATTCCAGTAGCTGTAGGCTCCTCCTGGCGCATGGATTCGTTCGCTTCGCCGTTGTCACCGTCGTCTGCCTCACGGGGCTGATCGTGCTGATCCGCATAGTTTGTTTCTGGGTCACTCACGTCTGTCCAGCCAGAGCCCAGAGTTGTCTTGGTTGGATAGGGCTCGTAGGCAGTCTCAGGCATGTCTTCAAATGAGTCTTCGGAATCCTGGTAAGACCCATCTGAGCTTGGAGACGTGATATTTGTGTTACTTGGTGAGAGGCAGAAGACCGGGGACAAATCCCCGGAGCTGTCTGACGAGGAGTCTGAAGCAGCATCCTGGGCATCTTCATCGTAACCATACTCTGCTATCGAGAGACGGCGTTGTTCCAAAGTTGCAGTTTCGTCATCAGCAGATGAACTGGTAGCGTGGTGAACGGAGCGCGTGCTGCAACTGCAGCTCATCGTCTCTTCTGATAAGTTCAGCGAAGGCACAGACGACACTGATGGTACATCCGTGACAGGTTGCAAGAGCCGAGCCTCCTCAGTCTTTTGTTGGAGATCGGTCAGATAGGCTAGCATCTTCTTCGGTGAGCCGACATCGACAGGGATCTCCTTGGCGTCTTGGTCCTCTCCCATGGAAATTGGTTGCGGCGATTGAACTGACTCATCATCGTAGTCAAACCATCTTCCGATGCCGTCATGTTCACTCTCATCACTGAGACTTCTGACCATGGTGATGCGTTTGGACTTATGTCGGTGAATGACGCCGTCCTTGAGGCTCTTTTAAATGAAGTCGAAGAGTCACACAGCCTTGTTTGCTAGCTCTGAATAACAGCGGCGGACGAAAATAGGATATCCCCCGCAAGGCGGCTGATTGCCTGATACTGTCACAAGTTTGACCGTTTCCTCTCCAATTGATCACGGCGCGTGATGACGTCGGAGGAAAGAGGAGAACAGAAAGCGGGCGCTTCGGTAAGATCACTGGAAGCCAGAAGATGATGGCCGGAATTGCTTTTGATCGCTTTTGAGCCGCAAAACGTATGACGTTGAATTGAAAATACAGGCAGTGGGAGCCTGGAGGCAATGGTTGAAAATGAATGTGCGATGATGACACTGCCAGCAAATGGAACCCTCTATCACAAAGCCACCAGTCGCGTGATAACACAAAGAATTGTCACTGGACAGAAGATACCACGTTTGTGATTTCAAGTCCCCCTAATCCCTGCAAGATGGCCTCAAAATGGTGACGTGGCGACCAATCTCACGCCTGCAACCTGACCTTTGAAAGCGGGGGTTTTCCACTTGGACACAAAGTCCTGCAAACCCAATGCAATGCACAGTCTCTTGCTATCTTTGCGCTTGTCACAGTTGTGATTTTGGGTCTACTGCCACGCGGCTTTGCTTTCTCCCCTCATCACAATTGTGACAAAGTCCTTGGGTCCAGACCTCCTTTATGTCTGTTGAATGTCTGTTGAGCCACCTTCCGCACACACTACCAGTAAAACAATGCTTTGTTGGCCTATGATAATATGAGGCGCCAATCTCCCCACCACATTGTTGAGAGCACCGGCACGCTTGTGCGGCTATGTATGTGTGTCCGTCGGATTGAAAAAAGCCCTGATTTGGGACTCCTGAATCATGTCGCTGTCTGTGATATCCCTGGTTCTGCGTGTATTTAACCCCATCGACCACCAATACGCAACGAACTTTCCAATTCATTCGACACTGTAATCTTGACGCGAAAGCTCAAAAGCAACATCATTTACATCTTCAAAATGTCCACCCCTTCCGGATATACTCCACCAGGTGCTTCGGCTACCAACACCTCTACCGTCGCAGTGGCTGGTAGTTTTCAGAGCTCGTAAGTCATCATCCACAATCTTGTTGTTTCCCTATAATCCTGACAACGGATCAAGAACACAGACACGAGACGACGCGAATCAACCAACCTCGTACAGTATCCACCGATATATCTATGATACGCAAGCACGTCCTGTTACCGAACAACTGGTCTACACTGCAGCATATTCACAGAATAGCCCGCGTCATGGCAGATAGACGATGAACGATAGGAAGGAAGAATTGATGAATTCCTGCTAGCTTGATGACAAAGGTTGGCATATTCTCGCTTATACAGATGAACGTGACTAAGTTCTTATACCCAGCTTCAATGGGACCTGCTTTTATATACCCCGATGTCGTTCCAACATTCTTTCAATTGTCCGATCAAGGGGAAGTTGGAGTTCTCAGAGTTTATCTGGTCACCTTTCATATTGGGGCTTAGCCATCTTTAGTTTCGATTCCTTTGGCTGTCCAAGGGTCGTTGATGAAGATTGTCTTATCAATGGTACGGTGTCATTACTCCGAGTTAAGGAGATTAAGACAAAGTTTGTACTATCTCAGTTATACCCCAAGACTATATCTCACTCAACATCATCCCATCCTTCTATGCAGCTGTGAAAGACTCAACCTTGATCGAGCCTCCTGGAGCCGTCTCAGCGTAGTTGAAGATGCCGAGTCGGTAAGCAATAAAGAATGCCCAGCCGTTGTGCAGCTTGGAGTTAGGACCAAGTGTTTCATACTTCAGACCATCCCCAGCTGTAAGAAAAGATAATGTTGCCAGTTCCGGCTGGGTTGGTATCAAGCTGAAGTCTCAGCCAGATCTTGGTCCTTCCAGAAGGCACATCAGCAGTGGCCTTTATTTGTCCTAGGTCTGTTGTTGTTCCGTTCCATTCATCCATATTCATCCCATGCTCCATTATCTCGATGGATACCGATGTATGCACTTTGGTCTCGAAACGCCGAAAGTCCGGTCCGGTCACCGTCTTTCATCTGAAAGAAATCAATCTTCACTATTCCGGTTGGATAATCACCATGAGTTTGGTGAGATAGCGTGTCCCTCGCTTGGTAGATATCCTTTGTGACGCTAGAAGTGCGAAGAGTCAGACCGTTGTTGACAGTGAAGGAGTCAACGTCTGGGTTATGGTTCCACTCCCAGGATGGACCAAGTGAAGTTCCGCGGAAGGTATCCGTCCTTGTCCAGTTCTTTGCCACGCCGTTCGTGCCAGGAAGCGTTGGGTAAGATGATCCCCACCCGCCATTAGCACCCTTGACAAGAATGGGGAAACCATCGCTACCCTACGTAATCGGAGCAAGAACCGGAAGACGGCCGGCAGGATAGACCCAAGTGAATGACATGAAGTACCAGTCACCACTGGGGGTCTCGATGAGACTACCCTGGTGAGGCGAGTTACCACCTGAGATGGGCAGGGTGACCTTGTCGGCGAGGACCTCGGACTCATAAGGACCCCAGGCTGATTTCGACTTCCAGATCTGACTACCACTTGGGCTATCATTCAGAATGTAGTAGATCCCCCCAAGTCTTGAACGCCAATATCAGTGTTCTTGAGAACTACCTGAGATTTGACCTGGCTGACTCCGTCTCGAGATAGCTGAGATACTTTGACCTCACCGGAACCGTATACGAGGTACATGGTTTCATCATCGCTAATCAGTATGCCATTGTCGTAGTAGCAGTTGTTATCTCCAGAATTACCCTTATTGTTATACCCAAGTCTGCCAGAAGCTGATACAGCCGATCCAGTACCATTGTCCGTTGCTCTTTCTGTATCTCAGAGATGACGCCCAAGTACCCCCACGGTAAGAGCGTGAGCCAGGAGGAAAATGATAGCCGTCGCCAAAATTCAGGCGGGGAATCGAATGGCCGATGAGATCCCAGTTGAACAGATCTTTAGACTTTAGCACGGGGGCTCCTGGGCTGAAGTGGAAGTTGGAAGCAGAGAAGTAGTAGTAGTTATCTGGGCCCAGGAAGACGTCGTTGTCTGGGAAGTCCGAGTAGATAATAGGATTGTTCAAGGTAGTGGCGCGAGGGTATCCGATCAAGCCAGCCAGTACCGGCGTCAGAGAAGTGGCCCACGCCACGAGCGAGTATGCCTTCACTTTCGTGAGATGTTGAGGTCTACAGCTTAACTTTCACTTACAAGGTGGAGGTCAAGGGACTTATAGCAAAGTGAATCGGAAGTACCGAGTTCCAATACTATCAGGAAATGCCAAGCTCGTCACCCTGGCCATAAGTAGCAACTTCGGTAAATGGCTCCGAGAATTCCAAACTCGGGACATGGGACGAGATTTATCTTGGCCAGCATGAGTATCTAATATGTTGCGTCGACAAGAATGGATAATCTAGGGTTTATTGGGTAGCATTCTCTGCATTACATGGTTAGCGTCATCCTGGAAACGGATGGTAGAAGGCCTGGTCAGAGCAGTGAACTTGGCTAGATCAATATATATGTGCCTCAGGTATGTTTTCTCACTTAATGATCTGCAGAAGCTTATAACAAAGAGATGGAAGACGGGACGACGTTCCGAAAGTGTGCCACTTTCAATCAGACGAGCATACAACCAACAGAGGAACAGAGGTATTTTTGGCACGAGTGATGAAACAAATTTCTCTCCATTAGTTCAATCGCCTTCTGGACTATTACTATGTGTAGCTCCTCCTGCTAAGTTAAGCATAAAATCAGACCCAAAATTGATCCCGAAGGTCAACAACAACCTTCTCACTACTAACACCCTTAGGGAACAAAAGATCATCCAATGCATGATTAATTCCAGCAAGTCCACCAGCAACCTTTCTAGCGGGCACAGAAATAAGACTCTTGGTAGCAAGAGTCTCGGGGGAATATGTGCCAAACATCCACTTGGGAAGCTCTGCATTCTCCTCCTTGCCGAGTAGTAGAGACCATCCCTCGAACTTGCACGTGACACCAGTGGGGAGAGTCTCGGGACCAAATGGTGGCTGAAGAGCGTAGACTGCGTCGCCGCCCCGAGCAGCGACAACGTCTGCAAGAAGCTTGACTATGGCTCCGGTTGAGATTGTGTCGAGAACAATATCGTAGGGGCCAGCGGCGATGAGGTGCTTGGCAAGAGCCTCAGATTCTTGAGAGTGGTCAATGATGTTGGAAGCACCAAGCTTGGACACAAAGTCCCTGTGCTTGGGGGAAGTAGTGATGATGACCTCGTATCCAGCCTGAGTGAGATATTGCACAGTCATGCTTCCGATACTAGAGGTTTCACCGTAGATCAAGATGCGCTTTCCCTGAGACTTGGGTTCCTGACCAGGAACAGGCCGCTCCAGCTTGAGGGTATGGGAGGGGAAGCATAGCGACCTTGGCGATCTTAGTGTCGATTGGCTGGATGGCGACGATCTGGTTCTTGACGAGGACTCGAGGAGTTCGTTGGGTCCAGGCTGGGGAGTCTCGATTTCCCGAACCACGAGAGGGGGCCTTGGCGGCGGGGACCTGAGCGGCAAGATGGGGCATGATGTGAACAATGTTGATTGGATAATTGCTCAATGCTGATATGTGAATTGGCGATTGTGAAAGATCAGCAGTGATAGTGTTTGGGTTGTTCGAATTGAAATGTGACTAGATTGTGAGTTGCTGACAGAATAAGTCCACGATGGTCGGAACATTGGTGTATCATATAGCTCATTTTCTTCCCAAGGTGATATTACATTTGACTGATTCTACTCTGTCTATGGTGCAACTGCTCCACGAGCTGAAGGATTCGCAACCAAGTGTCTAGTTGCTGACATACAGCATCACCAACCTCATAGGGTAGGTTGCTTATGCGACAGCGAAAGAGCAATGGCCCTTCGGTGTCTTGGCATTCACTGGACGGGACGCTTCGTCTGCAGAGTACTCGGGATTCAACTGGTGGAATTGATGATTCTGCCAAAACGGGGTACTCAGAAGTGCTAACGGACGCTACTTTTATTTGTGCACTAATTGAATGAATATCTTGAGTATCCTGCGATAGAGGGAGGCACAAGACTCAGGTTATGCAAAGTCGAGTGAGTGAGCACTGACTGGCCACTTAGCCGTGCCAATGATTCAACTCCAACATGGCTTACTCTGTAGTTCGCTGTCAATTCGGCATCTGTCGCATCTCCGAAATGTCCCCTTTCCTTCCATCCACTCCGCGCGCGTCAAGACATGGAACTCCGACATAGTCCATTCTTGGCAAGCATGTTGGAAATCGTCGATGGAGTTGGTTGAAGTGTTGCACCTTGTTTCGCAATTGGATCCGACTAGTGTAGAGATTGGAACACATATAGAACCCATATGGCATGGCCTGCTTCAAAAGTTCAATCAATCTCGTCATCATCAATAACAGGGACACAACAGTACAACAAGCAAGCAAGCACTTTCATCAATCACAAACTTCCGCCAACAACCAGTCAACTTCACTTTCAACATAACTTACTTCAATATCCTCACCAATCCAACATCATAACAATGTCTCGTGCTCTTCTCATCACTGGCGCCACTGGCAAGCAAGGCAGCTCCGTCATCAATGCTCTCATCGCAAACAAGGCAGACTTCCTTCTCCTCGCTGCCACCCGCAACAAGGAATCGCCTTCCGCAAAGAAGCTAGCCTCCAGGTCTACAAACGTCAGACTGGTTGAGGGTGACCTTGACTCAATCCCCGCTCTCTTCACTGCCGCTAAGCAAGCTGCCGGAACTGTGCCTCTCTGGGGCGTCTACTCAGTCCAATTGTCCATGGGCAAGGGCGTTACCCTCGAGGGCGAAGTCCGACAAGGAAAAGGTCTCATCGATGAATCTATCAAGGCTGGCATCAAGCAGTTTGTCTACTCCAGTGTCGACCGCGGCGGCGACGAGAAGTCTTGGAACGACGCCACTGTTGTTCCTCACTTCAAGACCAAGCACGAGATCGAGCATCACCTTCGCGACTCGACCGCCAACGGAAAGAGCCCAATGAGCTGGACGGTGGACCATCTTGCGCCCAACAGCATTCATGGAGAACCTAGAGCCCGGTTTCGCCACAAAGGTCTTCCTCACCGTGATTCGCGACACTCTCAAGAATAAGCCTCTTCAGTGGACGGCAACAGAGGACATCGGCTTCTTCGCCGCTGAAGCTTTCACCGACCCACAAGCCTGGGGCAAGCAAGCTATCAGCTTAGCTGGTGATGAGCTCACATTCGAGCAACTCAGCGAAGCTTTTGACTCTTGAGCACGCCACTGGCGGACCCGCTGGTACGACATTCGCTCTACTCGGAAAGGCTTTGAAGCATGGCGTTGCCGAGCTTGGAATCATGGTTAATTGGTTCAGAGATGAGGGCTACGGTGCTGATTTGGCCAAGGTCCGACAGCTGAACCCTGGGGCGAAGACGATGGAACAGTGGGTTAAGACAAGTGCTTTTGTAAGCCACTCATAGACGGGGAGAGTGCCATGCAAAGTTATTTAGAAGTTTAAGCTTACAGAAGAGGGGGCTTATAAGGGTCTTCCATATATATTCACAATAGATAACTAGAACAATTTAATTATGCAATCATCATTAACAGTCCCCGCCGCGTCATTATCTTTCGACCTTCAAGTTTACGCAAACAGGTTTCAATCACTAAGCCTCTGTAACTTGGAGGCTTTTGGCTGATAGCTTATATCCACCTCTCATTTTACAAACCTTGTGGACTGGGATTTTGGAGCCACAAGAACCCAACCTTTGTTTTTCAGGTCGTCATTAGTGGCACATAAGAAGCGACCGCATGTACGATGTCTCTCATACCTAGCTGAATCACACGCGGAAGCCCCGCCTGGTTAGCCAAAGCAGGATGTCCACTTCCTCAGGAATAGGCACGCAAGATGCACTCTCGTCCACTTGTGATGAAGTGGTCCAAATTATCAATCCGGCAATGCTGAGAAGCACGCGCAGCTCCCCGAAGTTCAACAAGCTTCCTCCTGAGGTTCGCGATACGATCTGGATACACTCCCTAGCCCACGAAAGAATCCTCAAGATCTATAGCGCGGAATGCCGTGTCGAACTCAGAGAGTGCATCGCCTTGGGCAAGCAAGCTCTTTGTTACCACCCTCGAATCCCGTGCCGCCGCCAAGAAATTCTACCGCGTTCACATCCCCTGCACATATGTCCACATGACCAGCACCTACAATGGGATCCTTTACTTTAACCTAGAGCTCGACATTATACATGTTTTTGGGTGGGCTCAATTCCTAGAACTCTCGCATCATATCTGGAGACTTGATCCACTTCACGTCGGCATTGTCAACTTGGCTCTGCAGACCTATGGGAGCTGTTGCAGATATTATTATTATTTCGGCAGCTCGTTCAAGACAGACTGTGACTTGGACAAAATAATGACAGCAATTCAGCGGTTGAGTAGATTCATCTTCGTATGTCATGGAGTGTATGAATGTGAAACCTGCCAATACCGAAGACCCCCCCGTGCTATTGCCAGCAGCCCTTTTGTCCCTGTCAAACCACATGTCCCTACACTTCAGACTATGGAGCAGGACCCCAGGGTCGTGGGTGATTTTCTTGATGGTGTATGTAGATCGCGGTAAAATGATGAGGGTACGAGGCTATGTGACCGATTGATTCGATCATCTCGAGGAATGGGGAATTGAAAATGATCCTACAGTTCTCTGCCAGATCATGATGAGCTACCCAGATTGTGATCCAGAGATCATTTATGAATAGAATACGTGCCGGGCGCATGATCTGAGGGATCAGCTGTCGGGTTCATCAACTCCCAAATAGCCAGCTGTCTGGTTCATCGACCCTGAATACTACTCTTACAGAGTCAATTCAGGCAGTATACCATAGAGAGGATGCGATCGCATTGACTGAGAATGGATTGGAGGAAAGGAAACGCATTCTCGATCAACTTCTAGACGACGAAGGCGAGGTGGAGGACGAGGAAGTTGAGAAGCTATCCAGACAGGATGTGACGCCGGCATCTGGATTCTGGCTATCCCCCCTGGACGCACTCCCTGTGTTGAAGCTTGCAGCCAACTCAGGGGTGCGGATTTGGGAATTCTACAAAGAGATACAGGAACAGTTCGAAAAGCATACTCCACAACTATGTTTGTCTCACCTTCCGGCCTACAATCCCGAGGTCCTCGATACCCATGAGCGTACTTGGAAAGATTGAGTTACAGAACTGGAGACAAAAAAGGCCATTACGAACACGAAGATCGCAGATACGTGGTAAATCCAAGGAGCCCCCGAGTATCCATCATCTTAAGATAGATGTATGCTGGATGACGGCAGATAGTCAGATTCAGATACATGGTTCTGTACACTTTGCAAAGACCCCGCCACCATGCTACCCCAGAAGACAAAAAGTCCTTCCACCGCCTTCACCAAGTTCTGGGCTAACAGCTTGTGGATGGCACCACTGGCATGGTAGTCATCTGCCCAAAGACAGTTACTTGCGCCAGAGCAAGCAGCATCTTTGGCTCCGTAAGCCGCATAATTATTGACAACCTGGTCAGACGAGGGCTTGGTCTCGAAAATGTGAATTTTGACATTTGGATGAGAGGATGTGAAGCTAGCTGCCTTGGCTTGGACCGCGTTGTTGTAAGAAATGATGTCGGATCTTAGTCGAGCCAGATAGACTTCCGGCTGACCTATCATCTTGGAGAACTGATCTGCGTATGCTTCATTAAGAGTCAGACAACCTAATTTTCCTTTTCAAGTGTTCAGGGCTTGCCAGGAATACTCAGCAAGACGAATTTGCTATAGCCATCATTGACAAGAACCTGTAGGAGCTCAAAACATCTGTTCACGCATTCGGTGACAAGAGCACTCTTCTTGCTCCACAACGCCTCGCCCACATCGTTGATACCGATCCAGAATGCGACAGGCATGTCAGCTTTTGTTATCTTGGGCGCAACATATTGCTTATAGAGATCCACCTGCTCCGACATCGAGTACTGTGCCCCAAGAGTTAACGATCTTCTTGTCGACAGTCGCTCCGCTATAAGCAAAGTCGTATGTGAGGATCAATGATGTGTTGGGTGTTGACGTGACATGGCCCACCCAGTTGAGACCAGCAGAAGTCGTCTGCCCTGGCAGTCCGGGATTCCCGACGGGATTGGAAGCCGATGGTAGTTGTCCTCCAGGCCAGAAACCCGCGGCTGAGTATGAATCGCCACTATCCTTGATTAGTCTGAATCGGATTGTCCCACGAGTATAACCTACAAAATAACATTATAAGGCATCTGTTCCAGCCTCGGCGAGGGAAACAAGTTTGAAGTCATCTTAATTGCTAAACATAAAGTCCTTAGGTAAGTTTGCAGTAGTTTAGTAAGACTTAGGATAGTTTAGTACAGTTTATGATATTTTATATCTACAGTTTATGCTAATTTATGATCTTTTACTGTAGTTCGCTTTCTCTATACTGAAAGATTTGAAGGATGAAGTTTACAACCAGAATAGAGATTCACAGTACAAGACAACTGAACTCAGCTTGCTATGTATTTAGATACAAATCGGCGAAGACCTCTGAAGGATTCTTTTTGTTGAACGTCTGTAGCCCAATCGATACATGTTCTATATCCTACCCAGAGAAAGGGGAACGAGTATGTAGCGATTGTGGTTTGTGTGATAGTGGCCCGTGCCCAAGTGTTGATTCAAGAATTATGTAAGGTATCGTGAAATTCTCCTCCTCCTCCTCCTCCTGCAACATCGCCGCCATCTTCTGCCGCCGGGAAGTATTCCTATTCCTGTGAAATCCCGATGCGGTATCTTCCTACTAACTCATGAGAACAGCATATGTATCTGCTGACAGCCGATCTCCCTTTGCGCTAGAACTTGGCCGGTGACGTGTAGTTCTCCGCGATAGGTATTTCTTTATCAATAAGCTGCAAGTTCATTTGCAGTTTGAACGTGATAGGTAGCCTGCTGAAACCCATCCTTCAGTAGATCGTCTCTAGCAAGACTTTCCAAGTTCTTTTACTCCGACTGGCATCCAATCCAAAGGAGTACATCAGGCCTTTTCGAGTCCTCAAGTAACTAACACTTCGAGCGGTCACACAACCGTCACCACATGGACGCTTGATTCCAATTTCAAACTCGACAACATCCCCGCTCGTCAACATTTCCTTTCGAATGCCCCCTGGTATGATCCAGTCCAATGTGGCTCCCTATGCTTCGGCTGGAGCTTCGGTCTCCTCCCTCGCCACCCCCTGGTGTGGGTTTCCCAAGCCCAAACGACTTCTAAGTCACCCCTATTGTCGCTTGGAGACACCTGTTCCTGACATTCCGTAGCCAACACACAAGTACGTCCTAGGCTCTGTCCCATCTGTGTACTAATGACCTCTGACATCTAAACGCCTTTCAGCACTACCAGAATGAGCTCTCTGTAAGTCTCGCCATACAAATCGACGGAAATCTTTGCTGACGGCTGCTCTTGTTCAGTACCTGAAAGCTCTCGAGATAAGAAGCTGAAACGAAATTGGCTTCTATTTGATAACTAATGTTGATGCGGATACAGATTGACGAATACCGCTGGGGCGCGACGCCGTGCAAACGAGGATCTTCAGGGTACCTGTTGCTTGATGACGTGCCATGAGTTTACACTGCAGGTCGTGTCGCTATAACAATCAGGTTCTTGAAGGGGATTTGCTTGGAAGGAATGTCCGCCTTGAAGGCATGAAGGCTCTTTCGACTGTTGATCCTCGGTTAACCATGTGTGCCAGGTAACAGCGCCGGCATATCTTGCAAGTGCCATGTCTATCACTACTCTCAGCTATGTCACGGTCAGTTTACGCTAATTCCTTCGATAGGTCTTCGGTCAACGCTAACAGCAGTCTTGTGTCAATTTGAGCAAATAAAGCATGAAATAGCACTTGAGAGCATGGATATAACTGCTACCGCGGGGTCTCGCGTGCAAGGGCGCGATGCCATATGTCGAAACAGATATGAAAGGCCTGGATTCAGTGTAGAAGCAGGCTTGATTCCGAGACTTGGGCAGAGACACACGCGATGATGCCAGGTTGGCAAAGGCTGTATGGGCGACTCAAACTCGGGGTGGATGGGTCTCAATGGACAATGGTTTCTGGAGGGCCTCAACTCATCGACTTACCCCAGCACCTGCGGGCCGTAACCAACCTCCCTTCTGAGATCAGCCTCCAGTCAAGCGTTTCAACAAAAAACGCGTCATACAATAAGCACTAAGACTACCAGCAGCACGATAATTGAGGCAGATATCGGTCAAGTGAATAAAACAACTATTGAACTCGTTGAACTGAAGACCCAGTGACGCAAGAATGATTTAACTTATATCATCGGTATGCTTCTCGTGCGATACCAGACAGAATGGATCCTAGTACTCAAGTAAACAAGTTCAAGGGCACCTTTGTAAGCAAAAGCTTCACAGACTGAACTGCAGAGCCGAAGAATACTTACTAAAGCGTCCCCTAAAGTCATCCTAAATTATTATAAACTTACCCAAACTTCGCCTGCTCGAGATCACTAGACTTCGAAAGAAAGAAGTTTGACACGAGACCAAGATCCAGCTGTTCTAACTTGAGAGGTTGAGAGCTAACCTGAATCTTGACAGTGTAGTAGCGCCTGCTCGCCTCTGTGTTCGTGCCCTGCCCTGCCCTGCCTTG
>VYWZ01000253.1:0-12951 GCA_008711595.1 Fusarium xyrophilum | reverse complement strand
GTATTATCCGTAGTCAGGTGAGATATTAAAATCCCCCCTGTACTGGTCGGATGACTAGGGGGGTTCAATGGTCGGTTGACATGTAGTCTCCCACATTGGGCTTGGTTGCACCGTTGACAGTGACAGTTTCAGGCAGGGCCCTCTCTCACATTCCAGAATCCACATGGACGAAGGAACACTTCAAGCCAGAACTCTCTACTGAGCAGTTAGTTAGAGACCAACTCTCACCATCCACAGGTTAGCTGTCTTCCAACGGCTTTTCACATTCCATATCCAGCGCCGTACCGTGAGCTACTGCGCCCCCAATGTTGCTGTCCCACGTTTTACAACTCTCGATGAGTTCTCTGTGCTCTTCAACTGCGGTTCCGTGAGAAACCCCGAGTTGTCCGGCTCCGCGGTGGAGTTGAGAGTTTATGGAGTTTGTTCAAAACATGGAATCGGCAATGGGACAATACCGAGAAAAGAAAAGGGGACAGTGTTGGGTTTGTTAATTACCAAAAAACTACGATCACTGGATACCTTGCAGCAATAATTGAAGCAAGAAGGTTGTAGACTGACTCGTGAAGAGTCTCGAATCAAGGCCGTTGCTGAACCAAGTGGAGGCTGTCAAGCCTGTCAAAGCAGCATCAGGCATTTATTATACCGAAACCTACTCTGTAGTTGCGCACTCACCGACTTGTCTGCATCAAAGTAAATCGAGATACTCTTTTTAGAAGGTGTTTAGTCCTGAATGTCCGAAGACCAAGAAATTACCTGCCAGGTCATGATGATCCTTCGGCATTATGAGTCTGAACTGAATCACCCCGGGGCTATCCCACCTCCGGATTCACTTCAGTCCAGGCGTGTCATATTCCGAATCAGCCTCCCTTTCTGCCTTTTCTCCCGTGGAGCCTCATCTATCTCTTCTCTCTTGTCTCGTCCAGGCTCCCGCGAGGCATCTTCCCTGCTGACGTGGCAGAGATCAAGTCGTCTGTAATTCGTCTTGTTATCTGCAATACAACGTCAGACGATCCGGCTACAGAAGGTGAACCCACGGCCTCAAAACCGGACAAAGCGGACTGGATCAGCCACATCTGTCAACGCGAGGCTTATAAAACCAAGTAATTCACTTCCTCGTGCTCTTCTGGGCATGCACCTGCTGCTCTAGTTCTGACTGTTTGGCCCCCACCTCGCTGCTTTTAGGGTATGTCGCTTGGCTTGACGCGCGATTTGAGCCTTTTCCTTCAAGGCAATCGTCAGCGAATAGTAGCTTACATCGCTTCTTTGAACACTGCCACTTACAATGAGCCTCTCTTTCAACCCGTGATTGTCCATGTCATCAGCCTATCAGAGCCCAAAGAATCCCATCATCTTTCGACGTCTCCAGTTGTTGTCCTTTGTTGCCTAACTAACTGTAGCGCTTCCTGCTGCACTTCACCCACCTTTCAACCCATCACTTCTGACACAGCCTTGTTCGCGATGCATACTGTAACCGACTCGGTGCGGGAGGAGAGCGTAAAGCGGCGGCTTACAGGCCAAGATGCATGCACTGCACTTTCAGTATACTTTGCGCAATCCCAATGTGCAACACGGCGATGCTACTCTTACCTGGTGATCATCAGCCAAACAGGTCACTGCGTCTCTGACAAAGGCGTCCAATCGATCTTTACAAAGAAGATGCCCTGAGAGGCTATATAGGACCCCAATATTTCCAATGCACTTTAGACCTTTCAAATCTTGATAATTAGTTCTCAACCTAACCATGAAGCCAACTCCACCTACCCCTGGCCAGCAGCCGACTCCTGCTAAGCCAAAGCGTAAACCTCTGAACCCTCAAGCTCTTGTTTCCAAGTTCTGGTCAAAGTATCACTCTAAAGCACCAGGCAAGGTCACTTCCATCTTCCCTCAGAGCCTCTATGAGTCACTTCTCACAGACGCCGACTCGTCTTATCCCAAGTCTCGCAATGCAGCACAGAGCTATGAAGATGCTGCCAAAGAATGCCGTGCTCGAGTTAGAGCCATTGTTCGGGAATGTGAACTGACCAATGCCAAATTCAGCGACCCAGACTTTGATATTGAGACCGACTTTTCGTCCTACCAAGATAATTGTCTCAATGGCTTGATGGGAAGACGGTTCGAGGATGACAGCAGTGATGACGAACCACTGTCATCCGCAAGAGGACCCAAAAGTCAGCGAATGAAGAAATATCGCAACACACGGAAGAAGAGCGACGAGCTGGAAGACGATGAACTTGACATCAACAAGAACAACCGGCAAAGACGCACGTTTAGCGGCAGAGATCATGGTTCTCGATACTCCAGACCAGGCTCGGTCCATCGCATTCCATGGATCTTTGAAAATCCTCAGTTCACGGTCGGCGGCTTTTCCAGCACAGACATAAAGCAAGGTGCTGGCGGCGACTGCTGGTGGTTAGCGGCTCTCGCAACTATCGCTCATCGCAAAGATTTAATGAAGAAGATTTGTGTCGCAAAAGATGAAGAATGCGGCATCTACGGCTTCGTCTTCAACCGCGACGGAGAGTGGATCTCAACTGTGGTTGACGATAACCTTTACCTGAAGCACAAGGACTTTGGAGAAGATTCTGAAGTCTACGATGCGACGGGCAAGAAAGCTCGACTTTACAAGAAGCAGAAGCAAACTGGTTCCGAGTCTCTGTACTTTGCCAAGTGTGAGGACCCTGATGAGACTTGGCTACCCTTGCTTGAGAAAGCTGTAAGTTATCTCTCCCAAATGTGCAACATGGATTCTGACAATTCCAGTTTGCCAAAGTCCATGGTGACTATCACGCTCTGGATGGCGGGTGGTCTGGCACTGCAGTCGAAGATCTCACAGGCGGTGTCAATACTGTGGTCGCTGGTAATAGAGTCCTTCGCAAGGAAAGACTGTGGCGTGAGATGTTGGGATCTGACGGTCAAGATGGAGAGTTTGTCTTTGGTCTGTCTGCCGGTGGTCCAGGAGAGGACCATAACAACGGAATTGTGTTGCGACATGCATACTCGATTCTCAAGGTGGCCGAAGTCGAAGACGAAGATGGCAACAAAGTCCGCTTGGTCAAAATTCGGTAAGCATGATTTCAGCTTTGGCTTGGATCAGACAACTGACACATACAGGAATCCCTGGGGGCAGAAATCTGAAGATGGCCATGGCGAGTGGCATGGTCCATGGTCGGATGGCTCCAAGCAATGGACTCCTCACATGATTCGAAAGCTTCAGCATCAATTTGGCGACGACGGAATTTTCTGGATGTCTTTCAACGATATGCTCGATAACTTCAAGTGGATGTACAGAACTCGTCTCTTTGATGAGCGGTGGACGGTAGCTCAACAATGGACCAGCGTCAGCATCTCCTGGCTTACCGGCTACCTCAAGAAGAAGTTCATCATTGAGGTCAAAGAAGAGGGCATGGTGGTTATTGTGCTCTCACAGGTATGTCGGCCATTAGCAAAATCACCTCCTACTGACAGTCATAGCTCGATGAACGCTACTTTAAAGATTTGAATGGGCAGTACGAGTTTGTCCTGCAATTTCTGCTCAAGACGGCTGACGACAAGACTTCCATCTGCTCGGTCCGTCCGGTCCATAAGTGGGATCGACGTTCCATCAATTGCGAGGTTGAACTCGAGCCAGGAACATATGAGGTTATCCCCAAAATCACAGCCGAGAGATATTACTGGCTTCCGACCGTCCAAAAGATGGTCAAGATGGGAGCCGATAGTAATCCTCAGAAGTTGCGCCAGATTGGTCTGCAATACGATCTCGCGCATGCCAAGGGCGGAATCGTTGATGAAGACGAGGCCCTCCACGAGAAGAAGGAACTCGAGAAGGAGAAGAAACTCAAGGGCAAGAAGCAAGAAAAGAAGAAAAAACAGATGGCAGAAGCGATGGCCAGTATGGAGGCGGCGATGGTGCAGATGAGGAACGAGTATCATCGGTCTCTCAACGAGAGGGACACGGAAAGCGAGAAGACCAAGAAAGAGAAGGAAAAGGAAAAGGAAAAGGAAAGGGAAAAGGAAAGGGAAAGGGAAAAGGAAAAGGAAAAAGAGGAACCCCAACCCAAGAAGGAGGAGCCCATCAAGAAAGAGGATGATACTGGGGCCAAATCAGATAAGGCGCCGCCTGGATTTTGGCCAGAAGATTCTTCCAAGAGTGACTTGGAAACCTTGACTCTTGGTGAGACACCAGCTGAGACAAAAGGGGACCCATCTTCGGTTGATACGAGTCAAGGAACCAAAGACAAGAGAAGAGGATCTGCAGACTCATCCACCAAATATCCATCTGCCGACCTCAGAGGCGCCCCATCGCTCGCAAACTCACCAATGCCATTACGAGATCACAGTCCCCAGCACAGCAGAAGAACAACCATGCAAAGCATAGACACAAACCCCGTCTTCACGCCTCCCACAGAACCAACCTCCGAGTCGGACCTCGACAGCTCAGACTCATCGTCCGTGTCCTCGTCAGAACCAGACGACGATAGCTCCTCGAGCTCAGACGACGATATGCTACCCACGTCGCTGCTCCTCCACCGACTCAAGAAGAAGAAGAAACAGCCGTGGAATGCCGTGTGCGTGATCGGCCTCCAGGTCTACGCCCAGCACGCGGGCATCAAGGTCCGTCTCGCTGATCAGTGGGGCGATGAGGCCACCGAGCTCGTGCCTCCAAAGGGCAGCCCTGTCTAGTTGGTGAGCTAGAAGAAAAAGGACTATGCCGTTTGACGTCCAACGCTGCGAGTGGTTGTTTGTGTTGATGACGGAGGTCCATATGTGTATTCCACGAATAGGATTTAACAGCACTCTTGTCAGTCATTTTTCTTAGCATAGCGGTTGTACTTGTCATATATAATAAAGAATGAATGACTTGAACTTCTGTTTTCCTCTCCTCGCTAAGTTTCAGTGTGGATAGCACTATACCTCGAACTGAGGTATACCCGAGACGCAATTTAACTACAACGCAGTCCGAGTCGGAACATGATCAGTTAGTTGATGGACAACGAAAATGGCTTTGAGGATCAATCAACCGGTCAAGTTTATTTATTGCTTGATCTACAGCCGTGGTATCTCCATGTGTTGCAAATTGACTGCTACTTCGGATTTGCCTACCGTCAAACAAAAGAAACGTGCGGCACATAAATGAGCCCCGAACTAGCATAAAAAGCGTCCACCAAAACGGAGTACCAAAATGTCTCGCCCTTTTTGTCCAGTTTGCCGTTTCGACCGCATGGCCCAAGCCGCTGTTTCATCTGTCCTCGTCCCGTTTCACCCTCCGAGCTCACCCCTACCAAGCCACCCTTGAGATTTACATGACCGATCTACGAGATGGTTCCTGGTCAGGGTTGTCGAGTCATGGCTTGACAGAAGAATGATCTGAGGTAAGGCTCACCGTCGTGAGAGATTGATAATACTCGGAAACCTTTCCAACTCGGGAAGACCTTGCGGATGAAGCACGGGGTTTGGATGGACTTATCACGATGCAGGGTTGGTCAAGAAGAGGTTCGAGCGTTGGAGTTGAGAGCATATAAGCTGGATACAAGTCGTCGATAGAATCGAAATCAGATCAACTCAGATCAGCAACTTTGCATTCATTGGCCTCTTCCTTCTCATTCGCTTCTAAACAACTCCTTTCGTTTAAAAAACTTGACCTCATTCATCATGTTCTCCAAGTCTGTTCTCGTCGCCCTCGTGCCCTTTGCAGTGGCTGGTCCCATTGCTCCTCGACAGGGTCTTGGTTCCGGCTTCGATTCTGGCCTTGGCTCTGGTATTCCCAGCTTTGGACTTCCTAGCTCTGGCGGCGGCTCTACTGGTGGACTCCCCAGCTTCCCAAGTTTGGACTCGGGAGGTTCAACTGGAGGACTTCCCAGCATTCCAGGCTTAGGTTCTGGTGGCTCATCTGGAGGACTTCCCAGTATTCCAGGCTTAGGTTCTGGTGGCTCATCTGGAGGACTTCCCAGTATTCCAGGCTTAGGTTCTGGTGGCTCATCTGGAGGACTTCCCAGTATTCCAGGCTTAGGTTCTGGTGGCTCATCTGGAGATTTCCCCAGCATTCCAGGTCTAGGCTCTGGAGGCTCGACCGGTGGTTTCCCCAGCCTCGGAGGTGGTGGCTCAAGCTTCCTCCCAGCAAGCTCTACTGGTGGAGACACCACAGGAGACGCCACAGGAGATACCTCCGGCAGTGCTTCCACCAGCACTCCCGCTTCTCAGCCCGAGGGCTCCAGCGAGACTCGCCGTGCTGAGGGCGGTTCATCCACCTCTCCCTTCGGCAGCTTCCTTGGATCTGCCGGTGGCAGCA
Organism: Fusarium xyrophilum; assembly: GCA_008711595.1. NCBI lineage: Eukaryota > Fungi > Ascomycota > Sordariomycetes > Hypocreales > Nectriaceae > Fusarium > Fusarium xyrophilum. The sequence continues at coordinate 6,665 of VYWZ01000253.1, read as the reverse complement.
GCGGTGGTTTTGGTGATTCCACTCAGAACGGTCTCAGCGGCGACTGCAAGGACGTAACTGTCATCTTTGCCCGCGGTACCACTGAGATGGGCAACGTCGGCACTGCGGCCGGGCCTCCTTTCTTCCAGGCTCTTGCTCAGCAGCTCGGAAGCGATAAGCTCGCTGTCCAGGGTGTTGATTATGCCGCCAGTGTTGACGGCATTATGCAAATGGGTGACCAGGCCGGTTCCCAGAAGATGTAAGTCAAATCTTTGGCTCTCGGAGCCGCTTGTATCTAACGTGACCAGGGCGAGTCTTGTTGAGGAGGCTTACCGGAAGTGCCCCAAGACCAAGGTTGTCATGTCTGGATACTCACAGGGTGCTATGCTGGTTCACAACGCAGCCAAGTCTCTCCCTGCTGATATTACTGGCAAGATTGCTGCCGTTGTCAACTTTGGCGATCCTTGTAAGTCACTCTCGTCTTCCAAGAAACCCCCAGAGACTAACAACTCTCTATAGTCCAGCGACAGGCTATCCAGGGTGTTCCCTCTGACCGCGTCAAGATCATTTGCCACGCTGGCGATGGCGTCTGCGCCGGTACTGCTGCTATCACCCCTGAACACTTGACTTATAGCCAGGATGCCAACACTGCTGCTCAGTTTGTTGTCAGCAAGGTCAAATAAGTGATGCACCGGCTGAGCCAAAAGCCTGGGAGATACACACAAGCCTTCTTAAAAAACAGCACCTGCTCAACAGAGACAAACCCGATTTCGATGCAAGGCCAATGTGATCAAGATTATTATGAGGCTGAAGACTGGCCTGGGAAATAAACATCATTTTTGTTCCGGAAAGTCAAGTTTGTGGTCGAAGCGAATTTATGAGCCGCGACATAGGTCGAAACAATGACACGACCTCCAGTAAAACCGGGGGATATGGTGTAGGGGAATCACGTTCGCTTTGCATTGTTTCGAAAGCCTGCGAAAGGTCGGGGGTTCAAATCCCCCTGTCTCCAACCTTTTGGTGGATTGCGGTGTTTTCTGCTCCAAGTGTCCTAATGGCCCTATTTTTAGTCTCCCTAGCTCCTTAGACGTTCCTTGATCAGCCAAGTGCACATCCCAACTGGTTTTGTTGTCTTGCGGCGCGTGTCTAGTTCAGAGACTACATTAGAACGTAACGTGGACATGAATGACGGATGCAAGACACGATAGCTGCCTGATGAAAGAAGGTGGGGACTGCTCCTCTGAGCAGAATGAAGGTTGTTTGCGAGTGGATCTTTACTAGCTATCGGACAATGGCATTGTCAAGTAAAGCTGGCAATGGCCAGCAAGAAACCACCGTTGTACTCTGTACACTAAGGAAGTTGTTCAACAAGACCAATGGACATGGTCATTCTACTCTGAAACAGAGACGTGCAACAAGTCTTGGCTCGTTTCTTCTCAAAGTTCGAGAATAACAAACCTCGTGCCTACATTCATATACCGTCCATAATAAATAAGCGCCTAGAGCCACAAAGCCACTGGCTACTCGCAAAGCATGGATAACTAATCCTTCTTTGTCAATGACAAGTCAGCCATGCCATCCATGTTGCTGCATGTGATATGACGAGCCAGGGGGTGATGCACTGCATTTGGAGAGGCAGACACGTGCCGCCGTAGGCCATGAATGAATCATGTGTCCCGCCCGCACGAACGAAGCTCGCATTTCATTTCGTTTGTTTCCGGGCGATTACGGAGTAGTCAAGTTAACTATTAGCCTTTGTGGAAACTCTCAGTCTCAGCTGGTGGGAGAGGCTTGAGACCTCGTGAGCAAGGGAAAAAGACGTGGCATTTTTATGATTAGACGTCTCTTTTGTCTTGGAATACGTAAGTTGTAGATGTTTGTATTGATTTCTAGAATGCCATGTTGTGATATTCCCCATGTTGGCCCCCCACAGAAGGATTGAAATGTCCCCCGCGTTTATCCCCGGAGTTTGGAGATGACACTTTCACATGTAAACAGAGAGTGAGTGAGTCCTGCGCTACCAAAACCATGTCATCATGAGTCACGAGTCGTCATCTCACTTTGGCCTTTGGATCGAATTGAGCTTGGACTGATCCATTGTTCGCTTGAGAGCTGGCCTTTGCCTCTTGTTCATTAACTATGTATCTATTCAATGGCTTACGAGTTTCGATCTCCCTTTTCCTCTTCTACTAATCCATGTTATTCTTTGTGAACGTGAAACACCTCAAACACCCCGTATACTGCAGACCGTTATACTTATCGACTTGTAGTGGCGGCCAACCAACTCACGATAAGGCTCTCGCAACCCTGTCCTGTCCTGTCCTGTCCTGTCCTAGTCCCACCACCGAGGAGGATGTCGAGTCGTGCGTGTACAGGACCTTTCTTTTCTTTCATGTGAACGACCACCAATTTATCCGAAGGACCCTACAGATACGACACGACAACATGTGTTTGCGCTCTAATTGATTTCCTTTGTTTCTTTGCTGACCTTGCATACCCCGTCGGCATTGCCAAATAAAACATACACGCAGACTTGGCCTACTCAGCATGATAGACCACGTCTTAGGACGGCCTTCGGTCAAGTCTCGACGACTTCAGGTCCTCGCCGTCTTGACCTTTTGGTCTGCCTATTTAGTAAAGTAAGTATTCCACCTCCGAATACGCGCCCGGAGTACTGACCAACTTACAGAGGACACAAACATGGCCCTCCCGGCGCTCAGCTGCTCTCGAGACTCTTCTCCAAGCGTCTGACAGCGTGGCAAACCGTCGTGATAACGATGATCTATCTATACGCCGCCCGAAACTTCAGTACCCTGGTCGGACTCGCGAGCCCAGAGCCCCTGGCTAATATGTACGATGCCACATACTACCGAGCTACATGGGTCTTGACTGCGCTGGACGCTGGCTTCTGGACAGCCATGAAGATCAAGACGAAATGGTTGCGCGATATGGCGAGCATCGTCTTCTCGCTCTTCTACCTCGTTGCTGCTGAGAAGGCAGACGAAAAGGTCCGAAAGGTCCGGGGTATGCTTACCGTTGAACATCTGAGAGTGTCCTGGAACAAGGGCACCTCGCCGTATTTGAGTTTCTTTCAAGGACTCATGCGCCCTCGTTTCATGCGGTGGCCTCCAAGGCAGATCCGAATTCCACGGCCCGCTGATAGCGACTACAAAGAGCCTGTACTTGCGTGGCTGTACTACGATGGTCCTTTGTCAGACCTTCACCGTCACGATAGACTGATTCTCGACATCCCGGGTGGTGGGTTCGTTGCCATGGATCCTCGCTGCAACGATGACAAGCTGTTCTCATGGGCTGCCAAGTCAGCTCTGCCAATTCTGAGTCTCGACTACAAGAAGGCACCCGAGTTCCCTTATCCATATGCACTGAATGAGTGCTTCGATGTTTACAGAAATATTGTAAACACCAAAGGTCGATGCATAGGCCTACCTGGTACAGAAGTCCCTCGAATCATCGTCACTGGCGATAGTGCTGGAGGAAACCTGGCGGTTGCTTCAACGTTGATGGTCATGGAGACGAGACATTCAGCGTTCCGCGGACCAGGCCAAACAGAACTACCAGCTCCTGACGGACTTGTGTGCTTTTATCCAGCTTTGGATATGAACATCGGCAACTGGATGACAGATGAGCAGATGTCCCTGATCAAAGACCGAAAGGCGAGGAAAACGAATAGAAGAATTATGCGACGCAAGAGCATGCAGTATAATGAGCTCGTGGGAACTCCCCATCACTCTGACGATGAGGAAGATGGATCGCCGCCACCGCATACCAAGCTGAGCGCCTTGACGACGAAAGAGGCATTGATTGCGGCATCTCAAGGACCCAGAAGTCCTCACCCTGAGTTCTCTCATGTCGGCCCTCGCTCTCTGAGTTTCCCGAAAGATGCTTCTGAGACGAATGAAAACAAGTCATCTCATCATCCTGAATCTTTGATGAAGACGCGATTGGCTACTTCGTCGATGATATCTTACTTCAACGATCGAGTTCTTACGCCCGAGATGATGAGAGCCATGATTATCTTGTATATCGGTGCTCATAACCGACCTGATTTCAGCCAGGACCATCTCCTCAGCCCTGTGTTGGCCCCAGAGGCCCTGCTTGTTGACTTTCCCAAGACATACTTTATGACTGGAGAGCGAGATCCTCTGGTCGATGACACGGTCATCTTTGCAGGACGACTTCGCCGCGCTAAAGAGACCGCATTTGTTCAGGAACAGTCGGAAAGAAATCAGAACGCCGAGTTCAATGATAGAGACGCAGCCGAGGTGATGTTGATCCCTGGAACATCTCACGGCTTCATGCAATTCCCAACTGTGTACCCTCCTGCCTGGCGACACTTTGAGAGATGCATCGATTGGTTCGACCAGCTCTTCGACCACGCAGAAGTCATGCGCGTTCGCAAAGATAGACAAGCCCGAGCCGCGAGGTCCCAAGCCAACGGTTTCGGAATCAACGGCGACGGTCGTCACCACCTGCGCACCGAGTCCAGCGAAGAAGACCGACCCCTCGAGATCAGCATGACAAAGATGAACCAGCGACGCAGCTCCAACCAGACAACACCGCAGCAGAGCCCCGATCTCAACGGCGGCAGTGAAAGCGGCGACACGACGCCACGGGCGCACACCAACGGAACCTCTACATCAAACGGCGATAGGAACGCCAAGAGACGCAAGAGTGTGGGTCTCAGCAAGAGCAGGAATAGAAACAAGAGCCTTGTCAAGCTCGAGAGTTCTGATGATCTGCTGGGGAGACGTATGCGGGGACTTGCGAGCGGGTTGACGGGGATGGGTCATGACGTCTAGAGTATCTGTGTGTACGTACAGCTCGGAAGGGACGGGATCTTGCATTGAGATGGATACTGCATGGTGATGTGGGTTTTTGTCGCATAAAGCGAGATGAGTTGCATCGCGAGGTTGCATTTTGCGTTGGTTTGTAAGTTGGAGTACACGATGAGGGCATATATGTTTCCTGTAGTTGATTCTTATCAAGATTTGACTGTTTGTAGATACACATAGGACACCCTTATTAGAACGTTTTGTACAACGTGAACTTGTAGGCTGGAGTGAGGTGTGTTGAGGATCAACAAGACTGGGACTACCTGGTCGACCAAGCTGCAGTGCATCGAATTTACACAGAGTAGAAGACTACCCAAAGTCACTGACCATCGTCTCGAAATAGTATCCCGTAAGTCGGGACAAAACGGATCGGTCAAGCGTGGATCGCGGATAACTTATTGAATACCGGCGGACCGTCGCGCTGTGGGCCTGGTCAACGCGAGCTACTCCCGAGGCGCCATGGATGGAAGCATTGCTTTGAAGATGCTGGTTGATGTTAATAACGAAGAGTATGCAGTGTCATCGCTCATTAACTACTGCTGAATTGCACAAAGCTGCTCTGACCGCTGATAGAGTGGCCAATGCAGCCTGAAATGCCTTCAGAATGACTGAAGAATGACACAACATTAACGTCTCAGCCTGCGATGTCCACAGGCAAAAGTGAAGCCATTCGAAGCATTCGTTGTCTGCGTCCAGAAGAAACAGGGCTCAAAAGGGGGCGGACGGACCGTGTCTGCGTCAGAGCTCTCAGTCTCGGTGAGCACAACACGCAACATATGACGGACCCCACGAAACTGGGCGGGAGTTGGGGCCGATTGGATCAAGAGCAAGGATACAGCTTTTCAGTCCGGGGACGTTGGGCTGTGAGGAATAAGAAAGAACACGCCACTTGGATGACTGAGGTCAGGTTGCTTGGGGTGAGAAAGCAGCTCACGGAGAAACCGTACAGGGTCCCCTTTCCGGGGGATTATTCTTCACGGATAGAGAGGCATGAATGATACGTGTGTTTTTGAAAAGAGTTTTGTCGATCGTTTAGAAATTCGTAATGCTTTCTCCGTACCAGTAGACGTGTAGTTTTCTACGGGTCTGGATGGCCTCATATGAAACGATACATGCTAGACATGGTGGATAATGCTGTAGCAAAGACAAGACATGGTGAGCGAGTCCAGCCTCGTTGGCTGATCTCCTCGGCATAATAGCCTAGAGTACTCGCTAATCAAGTACCTATAAGAGCCCATTTCAACCTCAAGTCCCAGCCACGGGGTACAAGAGAGAGAGAGAGAGAGATTGAAGCATCTCATACGGAACTCGGCCGTGGATGTGGGTCTGGAGGCCCGTCTCACCGGCCGGCAACCTCCGTGATTGGACCGCGCTTGTTGGCCCGGCTGCGATAGAAAGGATATTGCTAATAACCTGGGTTCTCGAATTTACCCGGTTAAACTGTGCCTTTCTATCCGGATCGCTGAGAACAATATTGATGCCCGAGCAGGGGCTTACATGGTAATGCTGCAAGTCAATTCCAGAGCCTTGTCCTCTACGAAATTCGATAATCTTCAACGAATGACGAGAATCGAATTCTTGTGGCCAAAATATGGGGGCGAGTACAGAGTACATGAGGCGCAAGATATGTGTGCCCATAATCAAGATCAAGAGACAATGGAGTGAATCTGGGGGTTCAACGCCCGCAAAACTATCCAACCTCCATATCGAGAGAGCACATCGTAAAACAGGGCACACCGACTTTACCTGGGGAAATACCATGCTATATTAACTCACCCACATCGTCCCAGAACAGGCTCAGTCTCCACTCACCCCCCCTCTCACTCCCTCCCC
>VYWZ01000251.1:0-20855 GCA_008711595.1 Fusarium xyrophilum | reverse complement strand
TGTTGGTTATTTCTCTTTTTTTTTTTTTTTTTTTTTTTTTTTTTTTTTTTATGGATTTTGAAGATTATGGGATTTCAAACTTTAAAGTTTCAGCTCAGGGTATTTTATTGTGGTTGTGTGGATAAAGTTATCACAATTACTCAAGATCTACAGAGTACGTCGATATCGAACTGGGGAGAATCTCTGCATGGCGTTTATCACGACTCAATGCATTTTGGCCCGTGACTTTCTCAACGGCGAGGTTCCAGGATCATCGCTGTTGAAATTTCTCCATGCATCATGCGGGAACTATCTTGTGAAACCACCTCTCTCCAATCCAGCATCCACCCACAAACATCTTGACTACAGATGTCATACAAATGACAATCCACTGTCCTGACTCGAGACTGCAGGATCATGCCCAAAAGAGGTAGATCGTGAGATCCAGGACGGCATTGATCTTCATCTAAGATCCAAAGTCTTGGTTTTCAAATCCACGGTGACAACGCGTTGAAGATATCTGGTGTCTATCACTTTGACGACCGAAAATCTAAGCGAACGGTAGCCGATCCAGGTCTGTGAATATTGTCCTCCAAAAACAGTCATTCGATAGCAGATCTCACGTTGTCGAATGCCGTCTTGGCAAAGTCAATTCGAGGAATTTGTCTCACCAAAAGATGGGCAGTAGAGTAGTTAGTTACCAGGAGCAGCTAATGAACCGAACAGCCGACACCAAATTTCAAGTGCTTATCCTGTATGACAACCCTCCGAGGTGACGAAGTGCTCATCGTCGCCCACCACCACTGGTTCGAATGGTTTCTCAAACCTCCATGAAATCATGCTGATCAAGGCCCTGACGGTTCGCCCACCCGGAGGGGGTTGATCACTGGGCCTTCTACTGGCTTCTGTAAATCGATCGCATGATTGCAAATTTTCAGAAGAAAAGATAAAACAAAAAGTGGCATGCTTATGCGCCATGCGACTCTACATGATTCAGTCTGCATTGACATGACCATTGCGTATGACCTCCCTGCGTTTCGCGGGGGATATACAGTCGAGCCGGTGTTGAGTGCGGTCAGCATCCGACTGGCAGTCTACTATGCACAGTAACAGTTTAGGGTGACCCTACAACCAAGAGGATGCATCCCGTTTCCCTCGGAAATGCCAGGATGAGCATGTCTCGTGAGGACTCTGCAAACGATCATGGCGTCAAGCTTAGGCATTGGATCTCTTGGTGAATGGCTCATCTTTGCTGAGCGCTTAGCAGCGTATACAATGGCAATACGCCAACCTCAAAGATGCCGAACGATCTCCAAATCACATGTGTTTCATACTTTGGCTCTTTTGAGGCTATATTCAACATTATGGTTGATGTGTTCCAAGTGCAGCGGCCTCTGCGTTACGGTCATTAAAGAACATATACGCTTATGCCGCTTCTTGGCCACATACAGCAGACATGGACCAGAGTGTATAGACACTTGCGGCAAGGAGATGATGAGATACTAGATATAATTGACTGGCTACCAGACGGGCTCCCGCTGGCACTGAACACCTTGACTAAGAGCCCGGAAAACGAAATAAGTATACGATGCTGCTGTATTCTTTCCGGGTCTCTCTCGACCAACTCAAATATAACATTCGCTTTTCTATTCTATTTCTTGCCATAGTTCAGAATACCTCGTATTAACAACTTGCTGCAAAGCGCTTATTCAGGTACAGACTTGTTCGACAATCAACTTCCCCGAATCAGCATCAAGCTCCGGTTGACGGCCCAGAAGCCGTTTCTGTGTTCTGCAACGAAGGTACAAGTACGCCGAATGTATGAGCCAGCAGGCTCAGCATTTGTGACAGCGAGGCCACATGCCCCTCTGCCAACCATGTGACATCAGGACTGGGATCTTCTTGATATAGTCTCTCGACTGAAGATGTGAGCGAACCATCGAGTTTAATCCTAAATTCGATGCAACTCACGTTTATGTGCAGTCGCGATCAAGGTGTCAAGTCCTTTTAACGCTTCCCGTTCGAACTCGTGTTCAAGGTCAAGTTCTGGCATGCATACGCCCGAATGTATTGCCCAGTAGTTGAAATCCGCCTTTTGTTGCACAATGACTTCTTTCTTTGGCATATTCAGGGGATGCTCGTCGTCATAATTATAGTGGTAGAGGATGTCGTCGTAGGCTTCCATGACGGCTTCGATTTGTGCGAGGTGGCCCATGATGATGATTGAAATGATGAAACGAAGGATCAAATCTCGAGAATACGATCTAGCTTTGAATACTGGCCGTTCTCTGTACTTAGAAAGGTCAAATACGGCTGATGCCAATCGAGTGACATTCGTTAGAGATGATGCTCCGTAATGGTTCGACCTTGGCCATTCTCAATTCGCAATAGGAGTCGTGGCTGGCTGACATGAACTCAATATCAACAACATCTTGAAAACGGAAACAACAGACCATGACCATACCAACCCGAATATTCGCCAACTTCCAGTTTTGAGTCATGGTCGCCTCGAGGCAGGACCAGATAGAGCTCACTGTTTACCTTCCTCTCAGGTAACTACGTATCAAGTCAACATCAACTCACGACAGGTGTATCAAGAGCAAGCATCCGCATCAGGTCGTTTCCGTCTACTTGTTGTTCAAATTACCACCAAGAAAAGCTATCCATAATCGATATGTCTGGCCGACGCCTCCGTACCGTACGACACAGCGATTTCCGTTGCGTGTCATCTATCGCGTTGTCCGTTCGCCTCTGTCTTAAAAAAATCGTGGACCTCCCCGAACTAAGTTCGGCCTCAATAGACGGCGACGCCTATTACCAGGACTGTGAAACTATCAAGAAAATGGAGGTGGTCTTCATGAACTGGGTCAAAAGCTACAGGGCCATCCCTGAAGGCGAGCCGTTTTCGCCAAGACAGATACCACGCCGCATTTCTAGGGCCTACTCTACAAGTTATCGGAACCAAGCCCTATTGAGTCAATCTTTTGAAGCAATAGACCGTCCAGTGTGCCTGGAGTCTGTACGCCGTACCGTTGAGGACCGTATGTAATGATCAGTTATGGAAGTTTGGATAAGGCTAACACTCAACCCTCAGTCTACCAGGCGTTACTACACAAGATCGGGAATCACTTTCATTACTTGAACATGGCCATCGAAATGATCGAGGATATGTACCACTGCGGCAAGGAATCCTCGCCCTATGTTGGGCAACCGCCAGGCTAACACATATCTTAGGAGTACTGATTAGGGATAGCAAATTGAAAGCCAGAGGAGAACACTTGCTTGCCACATCCTGATAGATCAGAGGTAAATGATTTGACGGGTTGATAGACGGAGCGGAAGCATTCTATCAGGCTTCCTGGGATCGTTTACAAGTCTTCAGGTCATCGTTTTGGTGTCTATCTGCGTCCTTTGGGATTTTCAACAAGCGCGTCCAACATTTTAGAGTTTGGCCTTCGACACAGCGAATCTTCATACTCAGTCGTGATGAATTCAATCTTATTCTCGAGGAGAGGTTCATGGTAGTTCTATGTGCAGTAATCACATGGTAAGGTAACGGTTGGAAATTCTGTGGCATCAATCAAAAGTATTGGGTGCTACAACGACACGGTTGAGAGGGAAACTGACAAAACACACAAAATCTCGCCGAGTGAATGTTAGAGCTCCTCCCTGGACATGTACAATCCAACCTCATTGCCTACGGCTATCAATTTATACGTGTTGGCAGCCACTGTCCGCATCGGCTGAAAGTGTAACGACTAGATTGACAATGCAGCATAGAGCAGAGAAGGCCCCAAAGCTATAATTAAAATCTATCTTATTGGTTCTTCGGCGCCTTGCGTATAGTCTCACTCATGAGTTAACAAGTATGGCATACTGACAATTTCACGAGGTGATATAGATTGTTGGAAAACGGCGGCGAGCGGTTCAAGAATGGAGTATTACCAGATCACCTTTCCTACTATTCCCTTTTACGTTGAACGTAAAATTGATGTCAGTACAGCTAACTTCTAGCCTGGAGTCAGATACTTACGCAGCTGGACTTGGGAGTTCAGGGTGGAAAGTGCTAGTCTGGTTGCAGATCGTTTGATGCGATCTTCGTTCGTATCGTTTGGGGCAGTATTGTGAGTCCACGAGTCAAATCTCATGCCGTGATTTCGGACCCAGGAGTTGTAGTCCGAGCGAAAGGACTGCAGCTTGTGGGTTTCAGGCCAGCCTGGGAGGTTGCCGCGCTTGTTGGCTTCGTACATGAGTTCGACGAAGCTTGAAGAGACGTCACTCATTTGCCGGGAGAAGTTTTCGTAAGCCATGTATAGATTGATAAAAGATATTGTAGTGTTTACAAGTAGTGTTTTATTATGTAGAACAGGACTTGGATAGCAATGTATAGTTGGCGGGAATATACTCAGAGAGCATATCTGACTCATAACGATACGAAACGAAGCAAGTAATTCATTATACTGTTGATTGCTTTCGCTACATGGCTGTCAGTTTTTGCAAAAGCTCGAGTGTCACTCCTATCTTCATGACTAACGTGACGGGACCGGAGAGCAAGTGAACAGACAGTCCTCCATTTGGAAAAGAAGCGTGATTAAGCTTGCCGTGTTCTGTATAACAAGATGATTTCACGGGGGTTGTACGATATAAAATTCGGCAACGACAAATCATCAGTGAGTCAGCCCTCAAGCAGTTTGCTGGCTGAAGTCCTGTCACCAGATCCAAACAGTGCTTTGCTTTAATCAGAGCCTCAGTCTTGAACGAGGACTTCTATTATTCCTTTCCAAAAGCCAAACGAATATTTAGGAAGCTATGGGCTAACATTTACGATAAGTTTGGAGATATACTATCAAACCCACTGTCACTGTAGTCACGTAGCTAGTGATCATTGGTGTCTCAGAATGGGGGTTTTATTGAGCTAGCGAGCAGAAAGTTTGACTGCCATCGGTATAGTCTTACATCCCATGACTGAAGAAGACCCTCAATCTTCACTGTTGGAACGGACCTGGACACCAAGAAGATATATCCAACAGCCAGTGGTGCTCAGTGCACTAACTCACCCATACAGTATCACCATAATGACAAAATATGCCCACTTTGAGTGAAAATGATACTGCTATCAAAAACCAGCGAAGCACTAAGAGATGACATCGCTCTTCTCGCTACAACGACACCTTTATATGTGATGTAGCGTAGACTTTCTGTATCTTTGCAAGAATAAGAGCCACTCGTGTGCAATCCTTCTAATTCTTGGAGACTTTTGTGTCTCCTCGTCAGACATCATCTATCCCAAGCCTTCGAAAACAGCATGACATGCCATACATCGGAAATTTTCCCAGGTGGGTTTGAGTTATGCATATGTGCGTCATTCGGTCTGAAATCTTCATGGTAAAGTTAGCGCACGGATTAATGAAGTACTCTAACTTAGCATCCAAGCCGCAAATGGTTCGGCATCCCAATACAATGCTGGTGTCTATCTTGTCGCCCTAATAGTGATATGTAATCTCTCAGCCCACGACTGCCTGGGAAGCTGGAATAGATATAGGTGTGTGCCAATTGATATTGACAGATGTGTCTGTAAATACTCAAAAAAAAATTATACTAGCCAGATTCTGAGGCCTCTCGTACTTTGAGGGTATAAGCACATATAGATATCTCAGCGATCTCAAATGAAACTCCTCTTAATTCAGTTCGGTTATCAGTTTAGTCAAGTATAGGAGTCACCATAGTTGAGGCACTGGCTGATCTATAGGTGATAATGAGAGTGTATACACCATTCCTTAACAGATTAAGAAAGGAAGGCCATCGTTTAGGGTAGCTTCTATAAGAGGTCAAGTCTTGTTTCTTGATCAACAAGGGCACATAGAGCTGTCGAAGTCTTCGTGTCTCTCCAAAGTTGAGATGTGTTGTCAGGCAAGGCAAGCCACTCAGCCAATAGGAAGATCATTCCATTTCGGGACATCCACTGTATTACTGGGGTCCCACGAACGTTGTCATTACATTGCATCTTGGCCTCAGGTGATGTCAATCAAGGCAAGGCTGAAACAGTATGCAAGATGTCTGAGCTTATTACAACCTCATGCTTCCATCATCTTATTGCCCGTGCAAAAGAAAAGGATCGTTTATCGAGGTCGGACCTTGGTACAGTATACACATATTGGTTCACATTCACGAGAACTTGTCTCTGCTCTTTGGAGCTTCCAAAGGATGGTGACCACGAACAGACAATTACGATTGCGGTATATAAACAGAATCACAGGACCACCGTGTGTAATGCCTTGAACAATTTGACATTGATGACATACAGGAACAGACTAGGCTGAACCTCCCTACATAAACGCCTCATGAACGATAATGACTGTTTCGCTCCTATGTTTTCCCATAAATACATATACAGTATGGACTTCGTTCGTCGTTTCGCTGATTATACTAATTCTCTCCCAATATCCAAATCCATTGAACGCTTGTCAAATTAGTACACAAAAAGACTCGTCTGCCAGACGTTACACCATAACAGGTTCGACAGATGAAATGGGCATATGTGACATTGTTGTCGGGATCATGTAAGGCCCCAGTGCCGAAGACAAGATGTTAGCAATATTGCGAGCCATATCCGACTTCTTGCCCAGGCACCAAAGCGCCTTGGTGCAGTCCTCGCATCGTTGGACCAGGCTCATGACGCCAGGGGTCTCGAGGGGTGCGTGTTCATGTCGCACATTCTCCTCGACTTCAGTGAGGAGGAGAATGGCCGCCTTGGTGAATGCCCTGATGAGAATCATGGTCCAAGGCTCTGTCAAGATAGAGCCCTCGACAACTGCGAAATGGAGGTCCGAGATACCCGTGCCAGGAACATCACCGGCTCGAGGGCGTGTCGAGACTCGTGCGAGGTCCGACAAAATAGCTGCACTGTCTCTTCGTAGCGAAACAACTACGTTGGCTGCCTGTCGCACCTGAGTCGAGTGATCCAGACCCAACTTGTTTTCATCCACAAGCTCAATCAGATCCGCGAGTAGGAGAGCAGCACAATGGAAATGAGCCACCACACACACAAACCAGCTCTGAATGAGTGTCGGGACACCATCATACTGCTCGACTAGATCCCTGAAGAAGGCACCGTAGCTAACGTTCCAATGCTTGTACACAGCCATGGCATTCGAAATGACCTTCTCGACAGGTTCGCCTCGGTATCGACTTCTGACCGTGTTCTGGAGGTACGAGACATGTCGGAAGAGGATGACCTTGATGGGAGCTGCAGTGACAACACCTTTGGATGCAGCATCGTACGAACAGGGCCAACGAAGAACACCCTCCTTGTTTTCGCGGACGAATAATTCTGCCCACCATCTGGCGTCCTGCGGTCGATACTCAATATTGTAGGATTCGTGTTCTGGATGGTCTGGATAGGTCGGGTCATGGTGACACTCCTCGTCTGAAACAACTACAGGCCGACCGTTCATGGACGAAGATACAGTGTCGAACATGACTGTCATCCAGTAGACAAGACCAATAGTACCCTTGTCCTCCTCACTTAGAGATTCTGCAGATGTAGCCTTCTCCAATCCCAAAGAACTTCCAGAAGCATCCAACACGCCTGTCTCGCGAGCTTCGTACTGAAACTTGAGAGCATGCATCTTTCTTGCTGCTCGCTCCATAAAAACTGGCGGTCCTTCTGCGGCAATAATTTCGCTGAGCTGAGATGCAATCGATCCCTCACCCGAAGCGATGGGACTATCGCTAAAGCTGCCCATACCGAACGGCATATCGTTGCTGTTATCCTCCTCCTCTCTCGGCTTCTGTGCTAGTCCCATGATCAAGTCAGCACAAACCACTCGGAAACATTCCATGTCTGAGCAGTCCTGCAATGCCCGCTTGGCCTGGGCCCAGAAAGTCCTCTGAAGTGTGCGGTCGAAATCCTCGTTGATATCGTCAAACTCTGATCTCATGCTGTCCATTTGCGTCAAGTTCTGTGGGAACCTGTCTCGCTCACGTTGACTGCCTTGCGCCCATTGAGTAGCAAATGCCATGATAGCCAAATGCAGAGCCTTCGAAGCAGCTCGGTCCTCCGATTTACTGAGCCGGATCAGTTTCGTATTTTGTGCTTGCTTATCGAGCTGCATAACACGCCGGTAAATTCTATTGTCTTGCTGTTTTGGCTGACTAACGCTGAGACCCTCAAAATGAGATGCCAGCCAACTCACACCGTTGTTGGAAGGCCGAGTGATGGTATTGGGCTTGTAAGGGCATGTCTCCTCTGACAGCCAGCAAGACAGGGCGTGCTCCAAAACATCATGGTATATCCTCATCAGATTATCCGAGATCAGGTTGTTATTGGTCCTGGTCATCATATTGTGTGTCACTGAGAATGGCGAAATGGAGGTGCTATAGCTTCTTGCTACACTTTCTGGGTAGTGGCGCACACTGAGAGACCGAGAAGAGATGTCGCTTTCGTATGAGTTGGAACCAGAAGGTGAGGGCTGGAACGGAACATCGCTGCCAACCGAATGAGTTTGGAAGAGAGGCCACCCGTTATCACCATTTTCTTCCTCCGCAGTTTGATGTCGTGAATGCAATCCTTGGCCGGAAAGATCTGTGGAAGGTGTAAGATCCATGGGATGTGGGTGTGCTGGGGTCGAATGAGGTTCGAGACTCTGCAGGACACTGTTATGAAGGCCAGCATCGAACGCAGTCGGATCGAAGACGCCATTCACAGGCATGGTATCGAAAGTTGTGTGAGGAAAAGCAGAGAAGTTGGCGAACCCAGTTGTATCCATTGGCCCCCAACAGGACAAGTCGTGTGCTGTGGGAGGTGCCTGCAACATATCCAGCAAGGCAGTTGCGTTCACATCAAGCGTTTGCGTTTGGTTCGTTGGTAGAGGGGCTTGAGTCGGCGAAGGCCCTGGTTGCTGCTGCTGAGGGCGCGGACGTTGACGCTTCGCCTTTGTGCGCGACTGACCAGGGACACGGCGAGGTGCGCCATTCTGAGCAGGTACTTGGTTGTTGATATTTGAGCTTGCGGCAGCAGGACCAGTCTGTAGTTGAGCGCGGACCCAGTGAAAAGTGCATTGTTTGCGAGTACGAAGGCAGTATGAACATCGTAGAGCTCTCGAGTCAATCTCGTCTGTGGTTTCATTGGCCCCTCGGTTAGCGTCTTCGAAGTCGGGAAAAAGGCGCGGGAGGGGGAGGAGGAGGATTGGGGAGAGCAAACCAACTCACCAAGATGCTCCTCAGCAAGAGAGGTACCGCTGGTACTGTCACCACCGTTTCGAAGCCTCTCTGAGTTTCTCTGAATATCCCATAGCGAAGGCGCATCGCATGCCCGCTTGGCTTTACGACACTGGTCGCACGAACGGTTCTGGCGTCTCATTGTGAGTGAAGGCGAGTTAAAATGCGATGAGTGACCGCGGGGGCCCGGCTCCAAAGGATCGGAGGTTTACAATTCAAGTCGTGACGAAGGTATAGCGACGAGTAGATCGTGATATAGGCGAATAACTTATTGAATGTAGCAAAAGATTAAACCAGAATGAAGAATGTTTGCTGCAAGATGAATGATAGTGGGAGGATATGAGATTGAGATGAGACTGACGTGGAGAGAAGCTTGGGGAATGGGCCCAAAAATGGACCTACCTGCCCTGATGCTGATGAACGAGACTTGCCGCGAAGCCCCGCGCTGATGCTTGGGGCGTGCTGGACTGGGCTGGGCTGGGCTGGGATGGGATGGGGCTGCTTAGCACTGAAGTCCAGCCCAGTCATCGGCGGAGTCAAGGTCAGGTCGGGCAGTAGACCGGAACCCGACAGGACCAATCCAAGGAATGCGCATTTTCAGTGGAATGTGCTTTACAGCGGGCCGTCAACACCTCTGGAGCCACTAGAGTGCTGGCCCGGTAGCACATCTTGTCCCTGGACAGGCCCTAGAGGCCCTGAAGTGTTAAGGACATTGGTCGGGCCCCGCTTTTCCGAACGAGGTTCCACTCTCCCCGCACCTGACTAAGCCATTTAAGCTCTAGATCGTTGAGAACGGCCACACAACCTGGGACCATCCTCGGATACGAAAATGACACGGCACCTGCAGCAAGCAACAGTCGCTCATTTCTTTAAGGAAGTCTTCTAAAGTCAAGCCTTCCTGGGGAAAATCGTTCCAAAACGCCAAGCATATATCAGAATACTTCGTGGCTGCAAATCTGTTTTTCGCTGACTCGTAGCCTTTGACTCGAGAGTAAATGAACCCTGTCTCGAACTGCAACTATTCCGGTTTTCTGGGACACAGCGGCGCCTAGTGGTACAGTAGCCCTTACCAACCGTTCAGTGCCATACCTTTACCTACCTCCCGGGACCTTCGGAATAGGATCCGTCCTCACTCCAGAGTGCTCAACGCTTGAGCTTGGGGGATCTTCCAACCCATGAAGCTGCTTTATTCCTCTTCAAGATCTAGTTGCTGCTCTTTGTCCCAGTAACCAAGCCCATCTGGTCCCACAGGATTCAGCTAAAGATGTCCTTGAGCTTTACGATGGCAAATGGCGAAAGGAATGTTAGCTGATCAAGATCTATCGGGATAGGGGAAGCTTGGGAGTTGAACCCCATGCCAATATGGTCAATTCGGTGAATTGTCCATCAGGACTCTTTGTTCTCTACCCCGGACCAACGATAGAGTTAAAGATATTCTACCAGGTTGTCACAGAGAAAAAGCAAAACTACAAAAAAGCACCAACCAGCCTCTAGACTCCATTCGTAAATTCGTAAGGGGATTCGCTTTTGCATGTCGCGTGCGCCTCAACAGCCAATCGTTCAAGTCTTTTAGCAACCCCTGGTATGACCTAAACATTCGATAGTTAAGCCCCAACCAAACAGGGATCAACATTTTCTTCGATCCCAGCAAAAAAATGGAACTCTCCTCCTCCTCCTGCTTGCCACCACTAAAACATTTGCTGCAACATCATGCATCCATAACCCCTCTAGGCTCCCAAACAAAAAGTCCAGAGTGCTACGCTCCACACGCCGGTTCCCCGACTCCTCTTTCGAGTCACAGATCTTGGACGACAGTGCTGGGCCTTGTTCAAGTTGTGGTGCTTCAGCCACGGATTTCCGCTATAGTGGTCAAGTTAGCGTGGCGGTCCACTGTTAGGGATGGGCTTGTAGAGCCTCACCAACTTCAACTCCAACTTCGATGCCAGAGGTCTTGAAAACAAACGACACAAGGAGTGCAATATATGACACTAACTCAGCACTTCCTAATGTAGTACAACAGGCGAAGGACAGACCCTTGTCTTTGCTATGTCTCATGAACGAGAGGTATGACAAGTCAGCTTCATGTTCATCAATATGAGCCGCGAGCAGAGAGCCCTATCAGCCTTTCAGCATGACCTTCGCAGGCCTATGCATGCCCGCATGCATGAGACTGGCTACATCCACCCATAGTTTGAGGCAAGCTTGATCGAGTAATGCCAAACCAGATGCTTGCGTAAATGTTTGAACGATTGCAAGCCCATAGTCAGCCCTACTCAAGCCAAGCTCAGACGATCATGAGACTGGCATATACTCGATCGAGGCGGCTGTATTAGCTTGGCCACGTACAGATCGAATACCAGCCTCCAAGACATTGTTCTTTCCAGGTATTCGGTTCCCCAGTTCACCGCGCTGTCATTATCTTGACTTGTTCTTATACCCCAGCCGTGCTGAGTTACGGGTGCCAGGCTGACTCATGACAACAACCGCACATTGTAACACGATGCAAAGACTATCTGACGGTGCTTGCTTTAGTCCTAGAACAATTTATGAATGAACAATATGCCGCATAACCCAATATCTATCCAATGTTGCTTTGAGAGTAAGGCTTCCAAGTTGGGATCCACTCCCCACTGTAGATGCAGGGAGGAAAATCCGGGGTGCATACTGTTCAGGAATTCCACAGACGTCATGAATCTTCAACAAGCTCTTCTGTAGCTCTTAGAACCAGTATCCTAATTATATGGGCTCAGCGGGATTTCTTGATTTATGAGTATCAATTCAATCTCACATGGACATGGCATCACATTGCAATAAAGATCGCTTGTCGCGGACGCCGCGAAGATGTCCGAGAGGCCGTTACACATAAATCTGATATCCAGGGTCCAGGCTCCCCTGGTCAAGATCTGGAGGTCGATATGAGGGGAACGGCGCTAACTGAGGCATAGAATATGGTCTAGACAAGCCTCATCTGGATCATGACGAGGAGTGTGCGGTGTGTTCTTCACCGAGTCGTAACCTCACCAGTGTGGCTTTGGTGGCATTCATCAGTGAGACGCTGCACTGGGTTGGTTTGAAAGGTTCATTGCTGGGTAGTAGGCCTTGATAGAAAGCGGAGACCACAATTAGCTGCATGGACTCGGCGAATCTATTGTTTCTAGGTATAAGTTAATGAAACAAAGGCGGCCCAGGTCAGGCAGAGTACGATTGAGCATCCGCCAACTGAAAACACCTAGAATCCTTCCATTGAGGTCCGAGGCCACAGTCTTTGACATGTAGTGTGCCAGCTTCCAAGCCTCGCTCTGTCACACTTTACGAAACTGTTATGCAGCCGCAACTGACACTTACACAAGAGCCGACATCCTATTGGTTTCGGGGAAGCTGAAGCTGAAGCTGCGCAAATTACCCCTCCCCAACAAGGATGACGGCTGATACCGTAGGACTGTTGCATGACTCTCCAACACCATCATCTTCATTTGGAACCGACAGCGTGATAAATGATCCATGTTTGCATGAGGTGAGAGTGTCAAAGAGACAACCAACACCTTCTTCGTACCGTGGGGGCAAGGGAAGGACGAGTTTGGAAATTGCCAGTGGGGGATTGCAATGTGACAGGGTTGGTGATGGAGACATATATCGCGTTTGAGGTGTTGCGATGGATAAGCAGTCACCCTTCGCAGTCGTCAGGGCATTGCAATAATCAACGCACATATGAGTCAAGACTCCCTATTATGACTGATGAAAGAGACTGCGAGGAATTTGCCAGGTAATGAACAATCCCAATGAACAACCACCCGAAGCAGCATAATATTGTCACATGGTCTGCTCTTACCAGCTCGCATAGTTCCAGCTGAAGCACTGTTGGATCCTTTTTAATGTGGACATATCGATCTTGTATCATGACCAAATCCGCTAGGTTTCCGTATCTAAGAGGAATAAGTGCCATTAGTACCAAAGGTTGAGTCAACTTGTGCGCAGTGAGCATCGTTCACCAGATGATATCCAAAACCACTCCATCCTGGAATCCAAGATACTTGGCATCATTCAAGAAGATTAGCTACCTTAGGAAGCATCAGGTTTAGCACGACGAAAACATGAAACGCGTGTAATGTTTATTGGTCCACAAGTTGTCTTTTTTTTGCAAGACACACAATTCCATGGTCAGGCCAAGTCTTCTTTCTCCGCGCCATTCAACCCATTTGCAGTGACATTCTCAAGTGATACTGAGTGGCATGACTAGAGAGTGCCTCGTTGGCCATCAATTCGGCCAGGGGGGGTGGGTATTCGTTCTTGTTTCCATCGACTCCAAGTCCAGGTTCCATTACAAGGCTGTTCATTTCGAGACGTTTCGGATTAATGAGACGTTGTCTCCCTTCAACATGATTTGACCTAGGAGGTGTCAGTTGGCTTCAAATTGGGCAGATTTTAAGAAACGTACCAAGAGGTCTCCTAGTCTCCTTCTCGTTGGTCTTAGTGACCTGCTTGACTTCCACAGCTTCATCGATGACTAGGTTCATGAACTCATCGAATCCCTATTGATAGTCAGTAGTCATCCTTCAGCACAATTCGACATGTACTGACTCGGATCTTGCCCTCAATACGGATGGAGAGCTGCTCGTACAGCCAGATGCTGACTGTGGCGTGCTGCGATTGTTAGCAAAGTCCAAAGATCTTTCTGGCTTCTTTCAGCTCGCCGCCGCGGGCCTCGAAACACAAAATTATCCCAATCCTCAGTTCCTCGTGGGGAAATGGGATGCCATTGCTGTCTCCAGTCTGTTCACGAGGGTTCGAGACTGTCGCGCCCGATACCCGACGCGATTCAGCCACAGCTGTCCCAAGATATAATAAAGCAACAACAACCACGTAAGAGACATAAGGAGTTTGGCTTTTGTAATATCGACATCGTCGGGAGTAAAATCGGTGCAATTTGTGTTTTCGAGGTCCACCCAGCGGTCAAGCGTACAAGCGATCGGAAGCGCGCGTAGAGACAAGACTTACTTCTCGGAGAAGCTCGAAGATATACTTGCTATAGAGCAGTTAGAGCAATGCTTCAAACATCCAGGAACCATGCGATCGCGTCGCAGAGGGGAGCTCGAGGCTTACATGGGAGGCAGCATAAGACGGCGACCACCGCCACCACCACGACCAGTCATCTTGTGAGGAGTAGCGCAAGGGATCGGTAAACTGACTGTAGGTGCTCTTGCGCCGAGGATCGAGATCGGAATGGGAGGTAGAGAGGTTCGATTGTTTGATCACCGCGATTCTGCTGTCGCAAGATCGAAATGGAAGCTCTAAACACCAACTCAAAATATCGGCGGATGTGGGGTAATGTTTATCCGTGATATCGCTGAAACTCCCGGGTAGGCCAACATTTTGAAAGATTTGCAGTCTGACCGTGCCACGAGTCTACTAAGTATAATGGATCACTTATTTTCTGCAGATTACAGTTTTCCTATATGTGTTGAAAACACTAAAACTTGTATTTCTAGTTTGTGTTTTGTTAGCCTGAATAGCTAGGTGTTAGCTCTCTTTCACGCTCTTTTAGTATTGCCCCATATTGAAATCACAAAACACACATGAAGATGACCATGAGAACAAACTTCAAGAGACACGTAGTGTACAATTTAACTAAACTTCTAAGACTACTATATTTCGTTCTGTACATACATATCAGCTCTGCGAGGTAAAAGAACTCGCAATTGATCACGATGTACACAGAGGGTTAGATCATGAAGTATTATTTCACAAGAAATAACTGGAACAATATTGATATCTGGTGGCCGTTGAAAGGATGAAATGACTACCAGCTACTCATTTACCTGACACTTGACTTAGGTATATACCACCCATGAGTGGAGGGAGGGAGGCAAGCCCTTTACAGAAAGAAGTCGGTCACTTCGGTTAGGTAGGTATCTAGTAGGCAATGACGGGCTGGGTAGGTATTCTGGTCTATAACACCTGCCAACATATACGGTGTCCATCTTGCAACTCTCGGATATTGTAATGCATGTAGTTTGAGCAAGAGGGGAGAAAGAGCGATGCCTCAGTGTCGACGAGAAAGTGTCCGGTCTCTGCTGGCCCCGACCTCCACCTACAAACCAACAACAAGACATTCGATACCGAAATTCTCATCATCATCTCTGTCATTCTTTCAAAACCCGCTATATACCTTCGCCACTCACTATCTGGTATCCAATAGCCAATCATAAACTTTCACTTTGCAATTTGCAAAGCCAAGAGATGAACAGAGTCAATCTCCCTTCTTTCGACTCCCAAGCGAACTACACGCTGAAATCATCACCCTCTGTGTCCCAACATCCTGGCAAAGATTTAGCAAGCACCACAAAGACAAACATGAAAAGCCTTTGCGGCTCATCAAAGCCGAACGGCGCCTGCCAGCCTTGTTCAGCACGTATCAGGAAATGTTAGCAAGGGCACCGTACGACGTCTCGACCCAAGCATAGCCTGCATGGGCCGCCCCGATACCTCCATCTATCTCCTACCATGGAGCATATATTATGGCTCCATACATAAAATCTGTTTGGCCTTGGGGAGCTCTAGCCTTTGGTCGTGTACAAAAGAATATCCCCAGAAAGGATTGACAGGGAAATTCCAGCCAGTCCTATTGAAACCCCAATTCCTAGAAGCCCTTATACAGTTGATCACGTTTCTTAATAGGAAAGGAGATTCATAGAGCAAGACGAACCGGAGACAGGGGAAATGATCAGGCATGACAACGTGTGGTTATAAAAGCGATTGTAATAGTAAAGCTCAGCGATCTACACATTCAATGAATCCGAATGCGAAGTTTTCAGCAACAGGTGGAGCAGACAAGTCAGGCTATGTGAGAATGTGATTACTACCAACGGTTAAGCTGAGACTCTTCCTAACAGATACGATGACTACCAGAACCTGTGAGGCAGATCGCCACGAACTAAACCTGTAGGTATCACAAGAGAAGAGATGAGAATGCTGTGATTCCCTTGCCCACAACGATCTGCACATCATCGTTCGGTAGCCCGAGTATTACATTATTTCACAAAAACTCTTGATAAACATAAGGAGCAGTAAGAAATTAGGATTGATATATGTGATCCATATACAGTCAGGCCAGTTATGAAATAGCTCAGTATGACTCTCCATTCTCTACCTATGGTCAACGAGCTACCTGCCCAAGCCAATGTGGTCATGTTGGAAGGTTTCTTCCAGGGAATCAAAGGGACCCTCGGACCTGTAAGCAAATATCACGCAAATATATATCTTCTGTAGGGAAACAAAGCATCATAATAGATTCTGACGCCATCAACCCATATTTGATCGAGGACTAGTGATGGAAAGAACATCGTGAATAGAACGGGACACTACTAATCAGCCAAAGGTGTATAGAACGAGTAGGTATATATAACATCAGGAACTATGTAACTATATAACAGAATTGTAGCAAAGAAGCCAACATAGCTCGTGCCCAGCATGAGTCCCGTCATTCGTCAGATATCTCATACGCCTATCCAACGCTGGAAATTCAACATGACAAGTCTATACAACAACAAGCATATACCCAATAAATAAAGCCAGAGCGAGCCCAAGACCAGGTCTTGTACTGAATGCACCGCCCTCCTCTTTTGAAACCTCTTCCCTGAACTGGCCCTCAACATTACCCCTGGGCCAGTACTCGCAAACGAGAAACCAGCCTCGTTCGCCGCAAAGCTTTCTTCCGCATCCAACAGTCGTGGTATCCTTCCACACAAGCTGCGTGAAGTGTCCTGTCTTCTTACTGAACTTGGCCTTGTCGAAGTTGTACTCATCTCGCTCATCACCCCAAGCTTCGATGCTCGCAGTAACATTGGGGTAACCTATAGCCAGGTTCTCGCCATAGGGTCCACCAGAGTGCTCGAAGTCGCAGTCATCATTATCATCGAGGTAGTCTGTTGCGAACTCCTCGAGTGTTTTGTTCCATTTTAGGGCTGTTGCGTTGTGTTCCTCGCGATAGAAGTTGGTGCTGTTGAGGACGGCTGATGTGAAGGATTTGCCTTCCTTGTATTCAGGCTCATTGGAGGGTATGGATACTGGAGCTGTGATTGTGACATCGGCAGCGAGACTCGAGCCGACGAGGAGGGCGGTAAGAGGAAGTAATAGGTTCTTCATGGTTGCAAGACGTGAGCTGGTGGTACGGTATGGGTGTCGTGTAGGTGGTGCCACAAGAACAAGTAGCCCGCTACCTTGAAGCTATTTAGACACGAGGCGAGAAAAAAAAAAGGCAAACGATACGAATCACAAGTGTTGTTACAGAAAGTCTAATCACAAAGAAACAGAAGGATGATTGAAAATTTAACTCTATTCTTTGTCCCTCTCAGCCTGATTTACCATCATCTTGGCCTTGGAACAGGCCTATGACGACGTATGCTTTTTTACCGCCAATAGCTGTACAGCACATGGCTCAGCTAACCCTAATCCTGATTGATGACGAGGGACAAGGCTGGGCAGTTGCTGGCCATGAGTGAGATATAAACTGAAGCTATTCAGTAGCACTCTATAGAGACGTAGACGATGTGAAACTTTTAGTGGAGGTTCAACGGTCAGTATTTAACAGCCATAGGTTATGCAAGACCTCGATTGACTTGAGACGGTGTCGAACTGGAGGGGTGTCCGTTTCTCGATCCCCCAGCATCAGCGTAAACTACTGGATGTAGCTTGAGAAGGACGGCAATTGGCGCTTAACCAAACAATTGTTGACTGACTGACCTGAGCTGTTCATCTCAACATTTGCTGTCATGTCTACCTACCTCTTGTCAATCAATCACAGTGCTTACTCGAACCCCCACGCTATTACTACTCAAAATCCGCGGTGGTTGACGTGCATAGCGGATTCCATGGATGTTGACAGCATCAGAGCAACCGATCCAAGGCATGACAGGTTCCCATCCGATAATGGGCATAGGCAACAGAGAGTGTGACTGACCGGATGATTAGTCCGAGAGAGGTTCGGCTGAATCTACCGTGCCATACCGTATTGTACCGTATTGTACCGTATGTACAGTACAGTATCGTATCGCACGCGCATTATACCTTACTGTACTCCGTACCGAGTATACAATCTAATTCTGTTGCCTTGCCTGTCCTCTCCTGCCCTGTCCAGTCCCACTCCTGCGCGTACTCGTCGACTGATAACGCACTCGTGCGGATTCTAGTGGTCCCTTCTCATCACAGCCGAGTTCTAGATCCCACCGTGAAAGTGGGCTATCGAAACGGTAGCAAGAATAGAGTCCAGCTCTCAACCGTGTATGGCCGATGACCGGTAACGAGTCTCTGTGTAACCACCAACGAGTTCACGAATGGCTGAGAATAGTTCATTGAAACATGAGCTCCAGTCTAAGCATAAACGCCTGCTCTCTGTCCAAGAGGCGAATAGACACAAGTGCCGGTCCTCTCCCCGTGCGTAGACATCGCAACCCCCCAACATCGTCACGAACGTCAAGTCGCATCGCAGATCATCGCTAACAGAGAATTATTAAGCAACCAAAACAAGAAACTAGCATCAAAGGTAATAAAAAGCGAAAAAGCTCCGACCGATGCTGCGGCAATTGTGAGATGTTCCCTCTAAACCGCTAATGTGATTGTTTGTTCAACCGTCATGCCACTATGCCACCCAAAAAGACATAGCGATATCCACCCCCAAAGGAAACAGTAGAAAAAAAAGGTATTAAACAAGACGTGATTCGCTCAGAGTTGTTCAGGACCCTGCTGATCATCTCGACGTAGGCCGTAGATCTCTATGAGCCAAAGGACTTTGTCCGAGTTTGGGCATTCGCACGCTTGGAACCAAGTTTTTTCTTACTGCTTTTCTTGCTCTTCTAGTCAGTCAACTTCCTGCTGAGCGCCACCATCGCCACTGATGTGGACAAACAGCCAACAATCAGTTGATGTGATAATGACCTGCGGAACAAGCAGCGGGACCAGTTCAACGAGAGAGGAATGCATAGCCGCTTCCTGGGATATACCGGTGGGCAAGCCAAGTTAGTATAACTTACTTGCTTGCTGGCTGTAACATTACGTACAGTACGCAGGCAGATGAAACATAACATTATGCATGTTGCATTGTCGAATGTGATACCTCAGCATCTGGAATTGCATGGTTAATCTTCGGCCCGGGGGACAATCATGCAGCGAGAATCTTATCATTGGATTACATCTTTGGCCACATGGCTGACTGAGGTGGTCTTCGGCCGTGGTACCATCCAACCGCCGATTCTAACCACTCTACGGAACCTTTCCGCTGGCGGGCCCAACCCCAGACTTGGCTGATTTGTCTGTGCTGAGCTAGCAGACGAGCCGTACTATGGTTAGACTATTCGCGATAGATCCAAAAGAGATCTTGACTTCTCTCACAGATAGATATCGACCGCGGCGCGAAGGTCAAGATACCCCTCGAATTCCAGGGTCATCGAGTCTGTAAAAATAACTCACAGGGACTTGAACTGGATCACCGTCCAACTTCCTGGTCAGGAGAACGCCACAGGCCCGCCGTTCGTGGGCAAACTCAAAATATCTCACGTGTGTGGCAGCCCCTGCGTCTGCCCGAGGTCCTTGTACGGATGGATGTGCAGCACCAAACAAGTTCTTGAATGGTGCTTCGATTACATGACTTGGAAGGGCTCTCATGATGCAGCTAAACTGAATCGGACTATGCCTCGCTCCATCCAATCCGACAATCTTTGCGACTCGGTCGTTGGTTCTGCTCTTCAACAGGCACTATTGCCACTGAAATGTTTTTAGCTTACCGACCCCATGGCACTCGTTAGTTCGAGTGTTTAGCGTAGACACTGTCCGTAACCTTCTCTAAACCAATTCAAGGTATTCCTCGCCACAGGGAAGAATCAATTGAGTCAGCTTCTGGATCTGTAGAATGTTAGCATCAAAGCTTCGCCTATATTCCTCGGACAAGTACGGGGCAATCGGTATCCACCGGTATCCTCAGATCGCCAACGGGGCGCCTTCTTACAACGCAAGTTGTTCTGCTTTTCGATTAGCTACCAGGCTAGCTCAGTGTGGCTCCTGGGACTTCCTGAGCCTCAATTACGGCAATAACAAGCAAATGGGATTATCCGTCAGCTCTGATTAATGGCTGCTAACTGACTAACTCGACTTGCACGAGAGCCAACGTATGTACAGTAGCACGCACGGGACCCTCGCAGCACCGAGACTTCAGGTCTAGTCGCCAATGAAGAGGTTGCATGCGTAACCTTTCGAGCTTATGGTTCTTGGCCTCGAATCTTAGTCGCTCTTCCAGGGACAGGCAAAGGACGTGACAGCCTCAAGAGAACCGCAGCATCCGAGGACGCGTCGAGGCGGGCGTTGGCGAGCGCCGAGAGAGGTGCTGCTTGTTAGCTTCACTTTTTTGCAAAGATCAGCCATTTGATCTCGGGTTCTTCGTCTCGTTTATCCGTAATATCTCATTTCATTTCCAGCTCCTGTCATGCCTGACGCCGCCGCAAACAGCAAAATCTGGGGAAGTCAGGGATGGGGATGCTGGAAGATGGTGTGTGCGCCGTCAACTACAAGGGGCCCTGCCAACTAACGCAACGTCCGGGGGCCGGCCCCAGATTCTTCTCCTTCTCCATGATCCATCTGTCCAACCATCCAATATGTGCAGTATCCATCAA